>JTDE01021435.1:27302-38695 GCA_014338405.1 Paragonimus skrjabini miyazakii | reverse complement strand
CTCGTCAGTAGTGCATATCATCGCCACTGCCGGGACTTGAACCACGGACATTCTGTTCATGAGGCAACCGTGTTTACCACTGCGCCATTGACCTCACGTTAGGCACGACCGAATTATCATATGAGAACGCTCATCCACTTTCGCTTGTGAGTGATGGTCATCACAAGCGAAAGTGGATGAGCGTTCTCATATGATAATTCGGTCGTGCCTAACCTGAGGTCAATGGCGCAGTGGTAAACACGGTTGCCTCATGAACAGAATGTCCGTGGTTCAAGTCCCGGCAGTGGCGATGATATGCACTACTGACGAGCTGCCCTAATGAGAGCTAAACTCGAGTCTAGTGCTTCTTCTGTTCGAAAGGCGCCGACTGGAAAGTCTATGGGGATGCGACAGCTGCGATCAATTGTGGGTGATGTTCAACTTGAAATCGATAAATTGACGTAGTTTACACAGTGGACTTACTGGGGAAAACAGTATGGAATACGAGAATTGTTGAATGTGAATTTGTACAGAGAAGACAGTAGGCTGATATTACACGGTTTATGTCCGGACAAATTTCGCAGTATCTTTACGAATGCATTCCACAGACCATTTATATATCAGCATGAGAAAGCGAACAAGATACCAGGGAAAGTCAGTTGTCAGACTGCACAATCATTGTCACTACCAAGGTAGCTACAACCCTACAAACAGTTGTTGCTGAACACACAACACGGGTTTGAACTTTCGGATTGCAACTGCTTCAGCATAGCGCAGTGTTCGCCTGTGTGACGTAGAGTAGATAACGCGAAATGCCGTTGTGGGATCGCGTTGCTGTTGCGTCATTAGAATATGACACGCAATGGATGATGCAGGTTCCCTGTAACTTTGCCCAGCTGTGATGTCATTTGTTTACGTGACCTGTTTCTTGACCCACTTCGGGATTTGCTCCAGGACCCGGGGTCGCAACTGGCGCTCAGTCCTGCCTATGTAGGATGCTCCGCATCTACATCGATATTCATAGATAACATTGGATTTGGTTGTTTCACGTAGGGCGCTGGAATCCGGAATGTTCTGAACAGGATCACTGGGACAACTTCACTGTATGTTCTCGCGATAGAACTAACCAAACGACGGTGAATAAGTTGGCACACATCATCACCCTTAAAGGGAAGATGAAGAAATACCGGCTTTTTGGGCACTGTGTCGGGTCGAATTCCTATATAAATGGATTGCTTAAATCTTGTAGTGAACGGTTTAGGGTAACCGTTTAGTTGTAGCGTGGTCTCTAACATGGCCATCTCTTCTTGCACAGTATCTTCAGTGCAAATACGCCTGGCCCGATCAAACAAAGTGCGCACCAAACGTTGTTTATAGGATCGGGGAACAAGGCCTTCAAAATGTAGGTACTGACCTGTTCAAGTGCTCTTGCGATGGACGCTTCGTTGAATCGAACCATCTGCATTTCTCCTGATGCACACATCCAGAAATGGTAGACTGTTTTGATCTTCGCCTTCCATACTGAAATGCATGTGCAAAGAATTCATCCGTTCAATTAAGTTCAGTGCTTGCAGTTGATTGTCGCTTGTACAGCTGCACTGAGGATAACTGTCCTGTCAATTGTTGCTCAAGTTTTGCTGCAAAAATGTCTGACAGAATAGAACCGAGCGGGCTTCCCATAGCTACCCCATCAATTTGCCTGTAGACAGAGTCTCGGAAAACGAAGCTGACATTTTTGGTACAGAGCAGTAATAGTTGTTCGAATTCACTTTCGGGTACTCCAACTTCTAGGTGGTGCGCCATCGTATAAGAATGCAACAATTCAATACATTCGTCTAGGGGAACGTTCGTGAACAGCGACTGCACATCAAATGAACATAAATATTTATTCCGAATATTTATTATCTCAAGTAAGCCAGTAATTTAAAAACTATCTTTTAGATAAAAATGAGAAATCTGGTTTCGAATGGGTTTCAGAGGTTTCGCGAACCATTTAGCTACTTTGAGTTGTGGCGAGTTTGACATAGACAAAATTGGCCTGAGTGGAAATCCAGACTTGTGAAATTTCGGGAATCCATATGGCTGTGGAACCTGGGTTCCAACTGACTTTAGAGATTTGAAGTTTGCTTCATTGATGAAGTTGCCTTCAAGTAATAACTGCAGTCTTTTACTGACACTCTGCTCGATGTCTACTAGGTTGTCTGGTATTTCTTTCTTTTTGAATATCAGAGCATCACTTGGAGTTGGTTACATCTTATTGTTGTGGTCGATTCTGTTCACCAGTAACGATAAAAGACATACGTTGTGAGATGTTAACATTTCGTTTACTCTCTTCAGTCACGAACGCAAAACAGTTGTCGATTCTGTCCATTCAAACTGTTCTAATGGGAATTTATAAGTAAAAACGCTCCAAGCCAACTATCCTCGTGGCTCTCCAAACACCTTTCCACCTAACTTCTTGTTACGAAGTCGTGCTTCACCAGTCCATCATGAACACGCTTCAGTTCACCGCTAAATTGTGTTGTTTGGTGGTTATTTGATCAAACTCGATAAAAATGTGCTCAGTCTGGTGAAGTGGTGTCTAAATGAAAGTGCGGCATTTAGCACAAGTTATGAAATCGATCGACAGCGAATTGTTCCATTCATTCTAGTTCACTGGTCAGTCAGTCAGTACATGTGCAAATGTACGGTTTGGCGTAGCTGAGAGCTTTTCCGTCTTTGTGCCAATTCCGAGCTGACCAATTGTTACTATCCGTTAATCTCCATTTTTCTATATTCAAATGTGTACAAACATCACAGGTACTTGCTATGTACGTGCAATGAACAGTTAATTCGGCCACAATTGTGTATTTGGGCGTGGTCTGTATGGACTAGGCATTGTGAACCCCTCTGTTTATTTTTACCCAAGAATATATATATATATATATATATATATATATATATAGGTATCAACAGGGCTAACCAGAAAACTTGCAAAGAGTAAAACAGCTTTGGTTTTAAGGTGAGAGTCTCCAGCTAATCCATTAAACCTGAAAGTGCTAATCTTATTCTTCGTTCAAAGAAAAGTCCAGCAACATCGAATTCAGCTTCATTTATACGGTAAAGAAAGGCACCTGAAGTCAACTTAAATATCGTGGAAATCAGAAAACTATTTACTATACCCAACAGTAAGAATATATTTTCATTTTACTCCCGAACTACTGTCACGATAATAATAGGATAAGTAAAATAAAGTCACATATTACACTCTCGCATGAATAGGGGATCAACAATCCGAGTGGTCGCTTGGCATGCACGCGATGAGCACCGTATATCAGAGCACCCAATCGCAATCCGAATCAACCGGGTCATTTGTGATAGACTTGACGATTGATTTTTCATTAAGTGACACGTTACGACTCTCGACGGGATGATGGTAGGGTTGTATTGCATGTGGATGTGCTTCATGTGACTGATTGTTCAACACGCTACTGACTCAGCATTCGTTGAATGCTGTTGTGCATTTTCTGTGATTTTGACGCATTCGTAAGAATGGATGAAAGTGGAATGAGATGTGAGCAAGCGTAAAGTGTGTTGTGTTTTGACCGCATTAATGTGAATGTTGATAAACAAGTTTACAAACGTTTATTGTTTGTCATCTTAAGCATTGCTGGGTCAGATTGACAGAAGCTATTATTCTTTGAAACACAAGGTTGAATAATCCTCCCACCCAAGGACCACAAAAGATATAAATATAAATAACCAACCGGTTAATCAGCAAACATGGATATTGGTTTCGGAGATGCTGATCAACTTATCATACTTTTTCTGTCTTTCTAAAACACCTATTCATAATCTCCATAACTTCATTGATATACATACTAAGTCGCTTAACGTTCCTTCGCAGTGTTATCGTCTTGTTTTCGATCTGTTAATCACATCAGTTAAGAAAAACGGGACTTCTGTTGTTCACTTTAAACCGCTCGGTCACCCATGAATGATGAGGTTAGGTGTTGACCTTCTGCTGTAATTCGAAACTCTGTTTGGTAATGTGGACCGACATCTAAAATTGATGGCAGTATAATATTCCTATCCTGTAAAACTTTTTACAGTACGTCTAACTAACTCACCCCTTCATTAGGCTCTTCACTATGAATTTACCGAACCCCCGTCACTTTGAGAAAAATAGAGTGCACCAGTTTCATAATGGACTATTACTTCTTTCTCTCCTCCAAACTCAGGGCCTTCCATCAGGATGGTGTGAAGTGAACCTTGGTTCGTCCGATCAAATAACTTGGCAAACAAAACGTCCCGTGCAACACGTCGTCGGGACGTCGTCGCCACAGCTTGATCGACATACTTCAAAGTCCCAAGTCTTTACGTTTTAATTACTGATTTCTTAGGTCTGGTGGATTAACAATAAAATCTGACATAGTCTCAAACCGAATCGACCTGTTTGCTTGCAGATATCATTTATTAACGCATGTCGGTGGTTTAGCAACAGTGGATCTACGTTATACAAGTTGATCAAATGATCGGCACCAGTAGGAACAGTACAACGACAATCCATTAGATGCAGACACTCCAGAGTTGTAACTCCGTCAACAGTGATCGATAGAAATCAACAACTGAGTGAAAAATACCAAAGTACAGTGAACGGAATAATCTGAACATATGAATCACGGTCGCTTTGGCAGCTCGGCAGGAACGAGTCAAAAATGGGCGTTTAACCGAGGAGAATACAACAATACACTGTACTCATCTGGCTGTCCAATGTGACAGAGGCCGTTAACACATGCGTACAAGGGGAGAGTCAAACAGGATAAGTGGACGTGACTTGCCTGGATCAAACCCCCTACTTGAAAGTTTTCCGTAGAGTTCTGAGTGACGGTTTACGTCCAACCTCACCGCGTATTAAGCGAAATAAGTCGCACTGGAAAAACAATGCTAATCAGATCTGGATGCCACTCAGTGCTTGTGGGACAACTTCGGACGCGAAATCAATAACTTTGGTTAGCAGAAAAAGGACATGTTGAAAACCAGAAAACAAATTATACTATTCTGTGCTAGCGGGCTGTCTGCAAACATGCCTTGAAACGTTGACTGGCTGCTTGTGGCCAATGGTAAAGACACGAGATATTGAGTGTAAATTCAGTAAGTAGATTTCTTCGCGATAAACGAAGTGATTACCTTTGTCTTTCTTTTCACTTCGATTAGATGCCTGAACTTTGAAGACAAAAGTAAGTCAGAACGTGGAAACTGATCTAACTGGAGGCAAGTGCGTTCTATTGGTCTCATGTATACGTCATTTCGTAGCCCAATCCAGTGGTCCTTATAGAAATTCGGTTAGCATCAGAACGGTTGTATGGACAGCTGGATCTCTTGCTGTTGTTGTTGTTTATATGTCTGTACAGTTCAGTTACAACAGCTTTAATCCAACATGACTTACGCTGCATTGACTTGATGGTAAGCTCAAAGTATCTGAAGGAGCAAATGATCCTTTCGACCACTTCTGTTGAATTCCAAGTTCATATGCCAATCAAAAAATTGGACCTATTCTTGCACTGTTTTTGCATCGCTCTTAAGTTGTAGCCTCTGGAAATCAGCATGTTTCGCTCGCTGATTGAAAGAGATTCAGAATAGTTGTGAATGAACGTTAGCTGACGGTTGTGATGAACAAGTACTAACAACCAGATTTCTCGTTTTGTCGATACCGGCCATGTGGGTACGACAACAATGTTTTTAACAGGAGGAAACCCATAAGAGAAAACACTCCTGTTTAAAAACGCTTGTCAGCTACCAATTATTTTTGGCATCAGGGGTCTCAGTTGAAGAAATAGACCTCCTTGAATAAAGAACACTTTTATGAGCTTCAAATGGACGTAATCGCTCACCAGATGGAAAAGAAAAGCTGTCTTATCGGACTAAACCCAGTCTACTTGTGTAATACCTAAGAAGCGCAACACTAATGCACAAAAACATTTGAGAACAGAATCCACGTATCGCTCTGATAAGTCAAAATCTGGCCTATACCTGATTAGCAAACATGGTATGAGATTTATCCCGCAATAGTTTTATTCCCTCAACTTTACCACATCATCGCCCATAATTTGAACGCTGGACCGTGTACGTGATGAACTTCCGCCTTTGCTATTTGCGAATATTATTGCGTATAGGATACCACAGAGTTTGTTTTGGAATGTGTGTATGAATAGTGTCTCAGTACGGCCAGTGCCCTGCATAAGCCTAAGGAACACGAGTACTGTTACTTGATCCATGACTTGAGTTTGCAGCTGTTATGGGATTACGCTACATGTTTGCTTAATTAATCCTATTACTCCATCCGCAAAGATGTAATTTATTCTCCTTCTGGAATTTCTCCACCTAATTGGAAGGATCAAAGTTCCATTGTCATGTGTACATGCTACCGTCTGTGGTGGTTTATTTCTGTATAATAAATTTTTCGAGCTGGTTATGATCTGTTGACCTGACCTTAAGCAATCAATATCAACAGTTGTGTGGGAGGAAACCATTGGTTAACTTACCATTGGTGGGGTAGATGAGGGAAAACGTTCACGTGGTACACCATTACGATCGATCAGGAATTTGACATAATTGTATTCAATATCGCTGAGTAAAAAAAAATTATTTGGGTAGTCGGGTGCTACAAACTATGTGAAATATTACATACAGAATGCGCAAGCTTATTTCGGTACCTATTGACTGCATGGTAAGTTTCCGGATCAGTTAGTTTGATTGTTTCACACAGGATTTCTAGTATATACTAATTACTTAAAATACTTACTGTTATCAAGCGTCCGACCGTATACGCGAAACCAATAATCACATATTTGTAAGTTCACTTGTCAGTCCTGCAAAATCTATATCAAATGATTAGTTAGGGTTATCTGAAATTAAATGGGCTGGATGCACAAAATACACTCAGACCCTGTGTTGGTTATGAATTTTTGATGTGGTGTTTGGTGATACACAGAAAAACGTTCACCTTGCTATCCACATTCAAGCCTTGTTATTGTGTGAGTGAAATATTCTTGGATTAACTAAAATTCCAGAAGAAAGCTATGATGAACAACTGTCATCGACATTTCGATATCAGTATAATGAATTTATGTAGGTTCAGCGAATTTAAAATGGTAGGCAAACAACGATAAAGAGGTTTGTTGGAACATCATTGAAGCGTGTAAGCTTATGTGATCTAGTCACTCAACAAACAAGCAACAAATGCTAACGATGGGTGATTTGAGGTCCGATACATTATTAATTAACAGAGTTACGGTTAGGGGCTTGAGTGAGAACGCAGGATGGTGATGTGACCTTTGACTGGAGTAACTGTCGGGTTTCCACAAATATCTCGTAAATGACGAAGAATTGCATTGTCTAATCAGATGGTAATCGATTCAGACGTAGGGCAGAGAGAACACGAAGCTCACGGGATGATTTCGTTTCGTACATTCTTTCCAATCAAAAACGTACAACACTCAACATTTCAAACTCAACGAACGGTAGCTTCCTAAAACTACTTCGACCGTGGCTATAAAAACCAGGACAAGCGTAGTGCGACTGTGACGTCCTTTTGGGCATAAAACGGAAGCTTTTGGCTTGTAAGTAGGAAGGCCTCAATAAACTTGAGCTGTTTCGCCCAGTTGCACGTTGTGATCACATGGCACGCACAAACTACTTCGGTTGTGCCCGGCCTGAGCTGAATGTCTGGTGGTCGATGAGATGGAGCTTCGATTAGTTGAGGCACGGCTATTGTCCGACTGAAAGATTGATTGGCGCATCCACTTTGCTAAATTTTCCTAGGTGGCTGGTGCGCGCCATGATGCAACGAAATCCGACCTCATCCCTTGCAGCGCGCATCATGGAAACGGGTCACGTTGTTGACCCCGTCAACTCATTTCAAGTATTGTTGCGTAATCGGAATCCGGAGTGGCTTGCCCTCTCTGAAGCAATGCTAACCAATACTCATCGTCCGGCCCTGTATGTGCATAAACTGCTGACTCACGCAGTTTGTCTGCAATTGAACTGAAAACAGACCTTGTTTAAAGTAAATCCGATCGTCGATTGTTTTCATTGTTGTTACTATCCGCATGTCCTATATATTGTGATGTTTTACGTTCGTGACTGAAGAGAGTAAACGAAGTGTTAACATATCGCGACTTATGTCTTCTATCGTCATTGGTGATCTGGATCAAGCGAACTCAGTGTTTTAGATGTTCCTTGGCCCGTTTCTTCAGCCGTCTGTCTGTCCTTCCAATGTATATGTCACAGCAGCTGCAGGCTAACAAACAGACACAGTGACTGATCGAGTGAACAGGCTCGACCATGTCAATTGGTTGCAAAGGCATGCTTTTGGTGCATGCAATGAGACGCGGCTGAGTGGCGTTATAGGTACGACACAAACCCAATTCAGGACCTTGTTTTATCCTTATCACTAGACTCTCTCTTTTGTAGGACGACCCAATGAAACCTGTCTTCTTCTGTTTAGTAAGTTTGGTCCCGTGTGGAACGCACAGTTGGCTGAGATGTTGGATGAACGTGTCCAGATAGCTACTCAAACGCAGCCCATCTTTCAGTAACCATAGTACTTCCTCTATTGTTTTAGCCGTGCATATTCTCCTTGCTCTGTTAAACAGTATGCAGAGCACAGAACGCCTGTTTTACATTCGTGAGAAACTGAAGAACTTAAGCTACTGTGCGGTTCACGTGGGTTTCCGATATACAGCAACTCTCATAGTTTCATCAGGGTTTCTGAAGATTAACACGTCAAGGAAGGCTGTTGATTTATCGTTCTCCTGTTCACACGTAGAATGAATGTTGGTATGGAGTGAGTTAAAATTGATCAGAAGGTTTTCAATTTGATCCTGGTCTTTCACGACTAGCAGAATATCATCCAGACATCTCTCGTAAAGAACAACCTGATTGATTACATCCGACACTTCTTGTTCCAGTTTCAGCATGAAAGTATCCTCAAGCAATGAACTCAGCAGGTTTCCCACTTCCACTCCGTCAACCTGTTTGTAGTCATCACTGTTGAAATAAAATTTGACTCCCCGTGTACACAAACGTAGGAGATCTTGGAGAATCAGGGATGGTGTACGTGTTGAACGCGGCTGTTTCAATCGATGGTACGTTAGCGAACGGTGATTGAACATCAAAGGAACACATTTTCGTGGCGGATAATTTGACCGATTCAAGAGCTGGCAGGAATTCATGTGTACTAGAGGCTGTTTTGACAATTCATTTCTGATAGGTTTAAGAATGTCTACCGGCTACATTGTAAGCTGGTGATATAGAGAACCAGTTGTAGCAAGAATGCATTTAATAGACACGTCAAGCTTGTCAGCCAAAGTAGTATGATCATTCCGTGTGATCACACGGTGTAACTGTGCGAAACTGCCCAAATTTATTGAGGTCTTCTTAATCACAAGCCACAAGCTTCTGTCTTGTGTCCAGGAGAACTTGACATTTACACTATACTTGCCTCGGTTCTTCTAATCACGGTTGAGACAATTTTAAGGAGCCACGGATATCCACTCATTTGTTTTCAATAAGCATTTCATTGAATTTGAAATGTTGAGTGTTACACGTTTACCATTGGAGTGTACAAAATGAATTCATCTCGCGAGCTTCGTATTCCCTGTGTGCTACTCACATTCATAAAGGGGACAAATTGTTTCAGGTTCAGTAATAGTTGATATTCACTGTCTAACCGCGTTGCAAATTACTCACAGACGGATGTGGCTGGGCGTTTGTGTGGTAATTCGGTGGTGACTAATATAGGGTCATTTGGTGAGGGAAACTGTAATCGGGGGTCATCCCTCAGTCCTGGCAAAAATAGGAATTACCGACGATTTCTGACATGACTGAAACTCGAGCATAGGCTCATTTTCGAAATGACGTCACTGAAATCCTATGGGAATGCAAAACTCTCAATCAGTCGTCAGTATTTTGTGGCGGTTGACCGGAGCTATGTGGACCACATGGAATTTTTTCCGGGGTCACATCGGTGGTGAATGCCGACTGAATGTGCAGTGACTACGCTGGTGATGGGTTTACTCATTTACTGATGCAGCTCGTGAAGCGGGACAGTGAAAATCACGAAGTAGTCTTGTTAAAAACGTCAAACTCGCGCTCCGAAATCATTTCTTTGGTTACGAACTATAGACACTTTGGTATTGATCATTTAAATATGAGCAAGGCGTTCATTTCCTTGGTAGCTTCTCTCTTCCCTACCTTTTACTTTCAAGGCAGAACGCGTTCTGCTGTTCACGGTTGCATAATATTGAAGCATAAAAGTTAAACACTAATGTGTCGATGTCGGTGTTGTTTATGCCTAAGACACAAATATGTTAAAGCCGAGAGGACTTCTCCACTGTTGTATAAGTCTAATCAACAGAATTTACGATGCTGTTACTGCGCTAGTTGATGTTTGCCATCAGGCTGCTCGGACATTTTCTATTCAATGCGTTTACTTTACTGAAGTCTGCAAGTTCTGTTGTTCAGTGCGCACGAACATACTTTGGAAGGTTCTACAAACAAACCCTCAAACTGTTCTGTTACGGTATTCATGTTCATTCTTCATAGAAGAATGCTACTTTGGTCACGTCCTTCTCAGATTACTACCAACCAGAATCACATGGTTTATCACATATATATATATACTAAAAATGCAACTTCTAAAACCAGCCCAATGACAGCAAACGTTTTAAAAGTTATTTCTCAGTCTGATCAATTTGACGACATACTTTTTACCTAGAAAATTGGTCCAAAACATGTTCATTCCTCTAACCAGCTACCACTGATAAGCATTACGAAGTAGGCTCTAAAGATTGGATAAATTTCTATCATTCGCAAATGTAGCACACAACATAAGGCTACACAATAAAAAACTGGACAGTAGACTCAACTTTATGGGATTCCAATTGTAACATGTTCGTGTTATGACTTGAGTTGGATTCGTTATAGAAATCGAGTATTTGTACTAAACCGAACACGTCTAGAAACTAGAACCAAACGTGTAATTATACTGAAACGTTTGATACGGAACAGATATAAGCAAAAACTAACTAAACTTGTGTTGATTATATCACATGGTGTGATCCATCCACCGTTGTTGTAAGTGAGGATCGGTTTGTCTATCAGCACAGTCTTGTACACCCGACCTATACTGCTACCTTGGCGAGGTGGTCGGGCTTGTGTACTGTTTTGATCCGGCGGGCTATGCTGACTAGGACTCCGGTCCTTCCAGGTGCAACCTTGTCAGACAGGCCAAAGGGGAGCAGTCAGACGAAAAGCAGTTACACTCATAGGATTGTATGTCGCACTACTGACCGCGTATGAGTGCTTAGGTAGTGAGGCACGATTCTGTGAGCATACAACAGAACTATTTTTATAGTTGCGGCACTGCTGTC
>JTDE01021435.1:0-27202 GCA_014338405.1 Paragonimus skrjabini miyazakii | reverse complement strand
CTTTGTTATTGTTGTCGTCGGTGAATCAGTGTTTACACACTGTTTGACCCGTACTTGAGTTTCACTCCTGTCTGAGAAAACACGTATATTTGCACAAAATTAAGGTGTCTAAGTCCAATGTAAGTGCGTGACTATTTTTGTCGCCTTATTTAACACCTAATTCGTAGATGATCCGTTTTGTTGAATCCTGGGATGGCTTGAGGTACGCAGGCCGAGCCGGTAACAGCATTATTGTCATAACGAATGTGATCTTAGTAACGTTTTCTTCTAGGATATTCCACGTCACTGTTGAGGTGAGCGGCGGCCCGAGCCACAGTACCTTTTGGTCAGGCTCATGGCTGTTGTGATGATGATGATGATGATAACAGTCTTGTACAAAGATTAAAAATGAATTCTAAACTGTTCTATAGCAAAGTCGTAGCACACAGTGGGAGCATGCTCAGCACCACACAATCTCGAACTTCTGGAGAATTCGCCGATTTAGATGTGGATACAACCAACACTTTAAGTAAACAGTAATAAGTCAGAATCAAATCAAGTAATTTAGTACCTTACAGATCAGCCAGTCCAGACTTGATATCTGTTGTTGTCTTGAAAAGGTGCACCACCTAATTAACGGAACCTCTTCCAATACATTTTACTCGCACTTTGTCAACTATCGAGAGTCTGGATACACTTCACCTATTTTCAAAGGCTTGTGCAAAAATTACACAACAAAACAACGACCGACTTTCAACGGTCTACAAAACATTGGAGGACCTAATGAAGTACGTTTGGAACTAATGATATCACCCCTCAAACTTATCACCAAGGGAATCATGGCTCCAATGAGAGATGTCCATGTGTCAAAAACCTGCTGCTTGCTGGTGGTTTCGAACAAAGGCCGCAGAGTAGGATTGATCATTGACGTGATCTTTCTTGAGTTTTGCAGTGTTTTTGATAGAGTCGATCACTCCATTTTGTTACATAAACTCTACACTTACGTCCTTGATGAGTACTTATTCAGGTGATCAGAGGATTATCGATTTGAATGTAAGTACAACGTCAAGGTGAATAGACTGTCATCCAAGCGATGCCCTGTCACCATTGGCGTTTAGCAAGTATACATTTCGTGACCCCTCATGTTTGTTATTTTCGTTCTTGAACTACCCAGCGTCATCATATCATCGATGTTGCACTGCACTGGTGGCAAAAACCTCTGAGTAGTTTTAGAGTGCTCAGAAAACGTGGAGGCGTCACATAGTGATTGTAACTAGGTGAGCCAGTGATTCATGGAGTATAACTTGCCGTTTAATGTCAACAAACGAAAAGTGATGCACATTTGCCATCCAAAAATGTGCTTACTACAACCTTGGTGCCATTGACCTACTCGTACCACTACACGTATGATACCTAGATACACCAGTGACAGACAGTTTGTGTCTGTGTACAAAATGTGCAGCCACGGCTAAAACGCGCAAACACAATCTCATCTCTTACGAAGGAGTTGTGGAACTTTCCACCCTGAAATAGTTCGCATTATGTTCTGCCCCATGATCCGTCCACACCTTATCTGCAAAAGAATTTTGCAGTCACTGGAATCGTTCACAAACGGGTCACTAAAGGGGCTATGGAGCTCAGGAAAATCTCTTATCCAGCGAGGCTGGAGAAATTAGGTTGATACAGAGTGCATCCCAGATGCCTTAGACGAAGTCCAGCGATCACCTACAAAGCACTACACACTTCTGGTTATCACTCAGTACACTCGCTCCTATTAAACAAATATGAACAGCTGAGGAATCACCTGATAAAACTGGATTATAAGATTAACAAGCTACCATGCAGATTGATCTGTTTCCTGGTTAGGTTTTGTTTACACTGGAATGCACTATACAACTCGGCTGAATCAGTTCCGAGTTTTAATATCCTGCTACATCGGCACACACGTGAGAGATAGTATGCAGTATAAGTTTCCTGACCGTCATCCTAAGCCAGTCTCACAGGTCTCTAAATGCGCATATCTGATGGGATGTTGATTCAGTGCTTTTCGTTGTTGATTGCCGATATGACTGCATATAAACAGTTCCACTCAAGGCTCACGATGTTCACTACCGTTCTTTTTTCCGTTATATCTATAAACTGTCCAATACAATTTTCCCTGACCAACACAAAGATGAGGGGGGCACAAGCAAAGCTATTTCTCCATCCTGTAACAACCTGTAGATCTATTATCTATACTGTGTATTTTATTAGCCGACCAAACAAATCACTCACGGAACTCAAGAACCCTGTAGCTATGCGCGCCTTATCCGACTCAGGTAAAACGGTCACAGTGTTAAGATGAAGAGTGGCTGTGCGATCAGACTTTGGGCAAGAGTCATCCTGTTCTGGAAAACCGTACCGCTGTGCAAATTCGCGTACGTGATGCGTGACAACAATCTGAAACTGAAGAAATCGATGACTGGAGAGTCACACCTTCGAATCACGTAAACGTAAGTCCATGAATCGATCAGGCTGTCCAGGTAGGAATGTGTGGGACATCTCAGTTGGCTAAACATTAAATTGACAGTCACGTTGATTGAAACCGGTAACTACATTAGCATACTATGATAACTACTCATTGTAAAGGAGGTAGATCAGTTAACTCACCCTTTCGGTTGATAGCCAGGAAGCTTCTCCTTCAAATAACGATACAACGGGATTGTGTTGTCACCGTTCACATCGATTTTATGAAATAACTGAAAGGTAACATTGTACTTATTAGTCACATGTTGTTTGATGTCTTCATCTGTTCCGGGCTCCTAGAGAATGATATCAATTAGGGATAAACAGTTTTGCCACCTAAGCAACGTACCAGATTTAGAAATTGGTTACTGGGGAAAGCCAAAATGCACAGACCGTCGGCAGCATGTTTGATATACAGGGCTTGTAGCCAGACCTCAGTTGGACGCCACATTCACAACAATACAAACTTTGTTGCTAAAGAGGTAGAAGAAACGGGAAGTTATTTAGTACTTACTAAACTTATGCATACTAACCGGTATTTTGATAGGCTAACTAGATTTCCGTCTATATCCGTCGCATTGAAGTCATAAATGGTTGTTTTTGATATAGCTGACTCACTGTCCCTGTTGGGCTGAAACAAATTAGAACGGAAGGAAAATAAAACAAGGGAAAATCATTTCTGGATCATTTGTAGTCAATCTAGAAAACTATTTTGACGGGTATTAATTGCTGATGTAAGTATTGGAGACGATTAAATGCAGTTAGGGTCTCTTACTTGGGTTAATTTCTTCCTAACGTGTACTAGAATTAATGAACATTAAGATATTGCAGCAATTTGAAAGGGGAAGTCACTAATACAGAGTGATACGGTACAGCAGGCAAACTTTTGCTTCAGCTTCATAGATATTTCGCAGTTTACACTGTACACATATATGCCAAAACCAGCGTACTCATCGAATGGTCAGTCAAGGATGCAGGCAAACAGAGAGCAGAATACCCAGTAGAGTGCCGTCACAATGAAAATCGTTAACTCGAAAAAAGAACTTGTTACTGAAGTAACAGTTTGTTACAGAAATGTCGACTTAGTAACTAGTGCGCCTTTACGTTGATTACAACAAACGATTTCGTGATAAATGCCGCATAACACTGAACAAGCAGACCATTTCCCTATCTGGTTGTGGTTGCTACAACTAAATTCGCATACTGAACCACACCTCAGTAAAGTTCGTACCGCTAACGGCTGTGACGACGGGCCCAGGTGTATGGTGTATATTCACGGCCATAAATCTTGCTAGGTATGTTGAGTTGAGTTAACCATATGTATCAATAGATGATTGCAGCTACCTGTGCAAAGCAGGCCAGGTTACCAGAACAAAGCTTCGGGAGACCAGTCGTAAGAACATGGACATTTAGCCCGCGGAATATGGTTGAACATATCGTATGTTTGCAGTTTATTGCTGTCTGTAGTTGCGCTTTTATCTTATGAAACATTGGTCCACAGCTTGATTTCGTTGTATAAACAGCGTGTGTTTTGAAAGGTGCACCGAAGTTTTATCTACTGATTGTTTTTGATTATCCCATTCTACGGTTGTATTTGGGAAGCTTTGGCCAATGTCACAAACGATATTTAGCGGTTCTCATGATTCACCTGTCTCTATCAATGGTGGTTAAACCTGTGGCGATCCAGTTTATAAGACCTTTATCGCAAGATTTTCAACATAGACCGGTGAACTCAATCTTGCGTATCGTAGACTGTGGAGTGAAGATATGCGAAATGATGTCGCAAAAATCCCGGATTGTTTGAATGTGTTCAATTCTGTTTCATTTAGCAACGGTACCTGCATTCTGTTCACACATTAAAATCGAATGCTATCTGAAACGAGACATGCTTCGCTTGCGCACTCATAACCGGTCTTTTTCATGAAACCGTTGAGAAATTTTCACATTTGTGTCCCTTTTGAATTAACAAATTTATTAGTGATACAGTTTAAACGTTCGACAAAGGCGTTGGTTGATTCCAGCATAAGCTTCTTGAGAAATTCCGCTGAGATAGTCAACCCTATGAATCATTTGGTGGGTACCATATGAGACAGTGGGACATGTGTGTAACTGAGCCTAAATTTTAAATGTTTCAGCTCCCTGTGCGGCCGCGTTATTCAACTGCTTCTGTCGTTGGTGCTAATCAAGCAGAAACCTAGATGTTTCATACTTGGGTCTTCTGTATACCCTACAAACTTACTACTCAGTTCAAAAGACTAGGGATATGACTGTAATGGTTCTGATTTAAAAACCACCTTGCATTGCAATTTAGTAGTTTGGTATGCCATCATAATCAATAGGTTTTAGTTTTGAAAATAATTTTAATTCTGCTCAGCAGTTTCATATTGAACAGTAGCATGACTTTACGTCAGGGCATCACAAACGTTAAAACTTACGAGTGAATAAACTGTCAGTGTAATTAGCGTTACGAGTAGCCCAAATGAGCTCCCCATAGGAAGAAGTCGTCCTTTTTCAAATCTGCAATTAACCACAAACAAGTTTAAAGGTCGTCGGTTTCAATACTTCTTGCCAAAATGTCACTGAATAAATAGCAAACCACTTACCACCACTGGAGTTTAATAAGTTTATCAAGAATTGTAGAGTGCAACCGTACGACCCTTTTAAACTGCTTCTGTTCTCAAATCAAACCAAGTCGCTGAAAGTGCAATCGATTAGTTTGGAGGTGCCCCTTTGAATCGATGATGGATAGTGTATTTACAATGACAATATGAACAGTCCACTGTACAGGCCGATGGCTTTGGTGAACGTTTAGAAGTCGAATCTGGCGAAACTAGGGCAATTCAATCGGGGAGATCTAAGACACACTAAATTGAACTAGTGTAGTGCATTTGCGAATTACTGCGCAACTCGTGTTAACCAAGGAGAACGATTCAGTGAGACTTCAGTACATGGATGGGCGGAAACATCAGTTTCATCTGTTGACCAGCACTCCAGACAGTGGGCACTCGATGAGATGCATCCAACTTCGTCAGATAACAAATAGTGCAAATCATTATTTTTTTTACTGTCGTTTTTTGAACGTGCGACTTATCTGGCCTCTGATTTGTATAAGTTGGGTCGCTGATTCGATCGGTGTATATGTGAAACGGTCTGCTAAAATTTCCGCTTTCAAACTGACTACAGGTCAGGTTGAAAATAGTGCAACGCTGTTTATAGTTTTAATTCACTCGATTGATTACGTTACGTTTTAGAACACAATCAGAATGTTTAGTTTGTACAGACCTCAAAATATTACATAATTAGCTTATCTAATCAGGATTTTTCCGGATGTCATCGAAAGTGGAATAAGATTTTTAGTTGTGCCTTTCCTAAAGTTCACTGCCTACTAATAAATATAGATAAAGCCCTCTTGTTTACTCTACCCCCATTTGGCCGTTTCGTCACGTAAATTTCTAACTACTACGACTTGTAGTCCGGTTGAATACTGAAATGATTTAAATATTTTTTCTGCAAA
Source organism: Paragonimus skrjabini miyazakii (assembly GCA_014338405.1). Classification (NCBI taxonomy): domain Eukaryota; kingdom Metazoa; phylum Platyhelminthes; class Trematoda; order Plagiorchiida; family Troglotrematidae; genus Paragonimus; species Paragonimus skrjabini miyazakii. Next base: position 21,204 of record JTDE01021435.1, on the reverse strand, counting down.
CTTAATATTAGTGTATCAGGACTAACAAATACAATCTCCAGTCTTATACGCATTTATTTATAAGTTTTTATCAAACAGAACAACTTGCCCAGAGTCTGTTTAGATTGTGTAACTGTATGATAGTTTTGTTCATTTGTATTGTTCTTAACAAAGTTGCCTGAAATAAGTAAGTACAATATAATAATAATGAATAAATATAACTTAATTAAAAAATGGTGCGCCTAAAGTCTAAGTCAAGTCACTGTAACAAACACTGTGAACAACTTCTCAGATCGCATGTTAGAGGTCGGAATTACACTCTTCTCCTTCGCAAGTTACATAAACAAATTTCACCAAGTTACTCCTGGGGACTGCTGAGGAGAGGAAGGAAGACGGTTCATGTCATTAGTCAAGCGCAGATGAAAACTGAACCGTATGTGAGTACAGAAAATCAAAGTCGGTAAATCTGGCTAACCAGACAGTACATACGAGATATACTCGAGTCTTTCTATAAGAGCGTTTATTTCAATGACGAATGCAACTATATGGATGTTGTAATATGTCTCTCTTGAAAGATTGCTTGCTGTTTAAACGGTGTTATGTATAATTGAAAAAACTTAGTACAAGGAAGGTAGAGTGCCAAATAATATGAAACAGACCGAAAAGTTACTGTGTATTGGGGATACAATAAATCACCAATATAAGAACCAATGATTACTACTCCGTGCCATATCTAGCTTGTCCCGGATAGTTTGCTTCCCACTGCGCCGGAGCTTCTAGTGAAAGAAACAAACCTCAACTTCGATCACTGTATACCTCGTGGCTAACTCATTGCCTGGCAGCCATTTTGTCCTTTCTAGCCAACCACAAGTTCAATTGTTAAGGCTATATGAGTCAAGAGGTTGATTAATATATGAAGTCTGTGTCCAGGTCGATAAAATCAATGGTGAGAGGCCGGATGCTGAGATCACTATAATCGAAAGTCCGTCAAAACATACCATTTCCCCTCATACACTGGTCCAACCATCCGTGATCATTTGCTCGCAAGCGAATATTGAGTGAACCTCTTCTGCTTGAGCAAACCAGGCTTTACAACCATATAACAAGAAAAACCGCAAGAACACAGAGTGCACCCGATCTTTCTGAAGAAAGCTTACATCTTTCTATCACCACAGGTGGCGCAGGTTCATAAACACAATTCTTGCTTTTGAACTGCAGCTTCTGATCACCTCACAATAACAACCACACCAACACCCCCGTAACCACCTGGGTAAGAAGAGTTAATTATCAGTTCCAACATGCTTTTTCAGTAATGGGCGCAGGTGCAAGTCTTCGTCAATCCTGACCTGGCACTTTACTTATATACTTGACCCGATTAAAGCGTCTTCACTTGCACATTTGGCTTCACACGTTATGCTGATTTCGTTGGCGCAATCCATGTGGTGGCTTTTGTCACCGACGGGAAGTTCAAAACCACTAAACTATACGTCTAATTTTACTGTTCATAAGATGTTATACACAGCCAAATTAGTGGGGGGAAAGGCTACTGATTAACGCTGTAACAGTGATGATTAAAAGTGGTCTGAAATGGCCCTCTAGGTGCCTGCTCGTTCCGACATTTATCTGTAGACTGTATGAATGGGCTTAACGCAATTATCCGGCATACTCACCTTCAGAAGACCAGAGGGTAGTTCTCTCAACAGAACCCAACATAAGTGAATGTCCACGAAAGTATTCATTACCTGTTCTTTATAACGATGTCGAATTTATTGTGTAAGACTGAGAGTTTGGGTTTAATCGACATAATCGTGACCAGGAGGGAACCAGCCTGATGTTCTTCTTTATTTAGATCTACAGAAGTGGACGGAGTCTGAAAGAGATCAAAAAGGCCAGAATCTTCGATATAGCAGAAATCAGACCTATCCTAATGATTGGAATAAAAGAAACTACGGACATTTTGGGAAAAAGAGACCACTGTAGTTCTGAAACAGGTTTCGAAACTGGAGGCTGGAGAGTAGATTTCACCACAAAATGATTTATCTAACGACTGAGCACATTTCCACTATCCTGAGAACAACCAGAGAAGTATTAACTGGGCTAGGCCTCTGTGACACGGAAAGGGCTGAAGTACCTCGAAGACATTTAATTCGGAGGTTGGGCCAGTAGATAACATCCAGAGAGATCGATAGGTCACTTCTGCTGCATTTAGCTGTGACGATGGCCAATTAGACCGCAGTTAAAAATTTCCCGTTGGACGCCCCGCATATTGAGATAACTTGTATATTTGGTCATATTTTCCTTCGCAGATCTTGCTGACACCGAGATTTTTGGTAACCGTGGTTCAAATGAGCCGAAACAGCTTTCTGAAAACATGGCTGATTTCGTCTTCGAAGCGTGGTCAATCAATTAGAGGGGTTGATTCCTTTAGGTTTTTCGCAAATTCCATCAGGAGACGTTTACGGCTCGAGTTGTCTCTGACAGCTCAAAGTTACTGTCGGTCATAAAAAGTACTGAATTAGGTAAAAGGAATCCTGTTGGAGGCAGTTTTTCTGTCAAACATTTTTTCTACAGTGGGGGTCGCCCTAAGCATAGCGTCATGAATTACAGACTGATAGTCCTTTTTGCCAACGGAAACAACAGGTGCTAGCTCTGGAGCCAGCACATCCTGCTACAAATCTGTGAGTTTCACCATATCAATACCCCTTCAGTGACGATGTGAGATTTTAGTGAAATGCAGAAACAGCAGCTGTAGCTAAAGCTTGGTCTGAAACAAGATAGGTGCTGCAGTACGGCATGTCGTCTAAAATGCCACTTCTCCATTGACAACTAATTGCAATATGATCACTTAGAATCCAGGGTTGGTTGGAACAAGGAAGTTGTCATGTCATACAATGGTAGTAGTCATGCAGGTATGTGGCACAAGTCAAGAACAAGCTACTGTTTACATATAGTTGTAACAGACTCTCATCAATAGCCTAACAGGGAGTATCTGAGGCGCCTCAACTGTCTGCGATTGTTTACTCGCTTGCCAAGCTCACTTGTACTATAGTTAACGTTAACATGAAGATCAGCCCCCGGCCGGCAATTTATGGACGACCCTAGTGGTTTTGAGACAGCCACCTCACTTACTCGAACTCTGGACAAACTGACAGTTTATTAATTCAAGAACCAATCTGCTAGATGGTTTTTCTACAACCTTACTTTTGCGTTATCCAGTAAAGCCTAAAGGTCTAACCCTACTAGACATGTAGGTTGTTGCCGTCTGTGTATCATTCCAACGCGAATGGACTTTTATGGGGTTTATTGATTCTTACGATGCCAAGTAAAATATGTGAATTATGTTCCAGAATGTGATTGGTTTTCACTAACTCCCAGCCACTAGTTTTAATGAGGGATTGATTGCTTTCTACAATTAGGAAATCGGTCTCTTAGCAGTGGATACGCTAAATCAACTGTCTTACTGATCTAACTCGGCCGGCACACTGTTTGTAGAATACATCGGGGAAATCTTCCTATGTATAGGGGTGTAGTTGGCAGGTGCATCCTCTTACTGGAACTGTCAGTGCGTTCGTTTGAACCAGACTAGTGGTTTTCGGACAGTCACTGGGAGTTGATTATTTAATTACAGTTTCGGGATCCGTCTTCTTTGCAACAAAACAGTTGCTTACATAGCGCAGAGAAAAGCATTGTACTAGGTAATGACAGTCGTAACAAGAGGCAGTATAAGTTTAAGTATGTCATGGAACATATTAAATAAACTGTTTGTAGAACACAAATCCGCAACAACCACGAATGAGTACAGTTGCGTCAAACTTTCAAGTAAAATTAAAAATTAGAAGCACTGGGAGCATCTTTATTGATTTTAGCCACGAACAATCAACACCATATGATCAAAGGATTAACAACTAATCTCACTGTAACCTGGGTGATATCTTCGGAGAGGCTGAGGATTAAACATCATTGAAGGTGATTACGCAACTGTATTACTGACTCTGCGATAGCCCCTTCAGACAAGTTAGAGTTCAAAGCCGCGGTTATTATAGCCATACTATCAAACCCGGACAATCCAAATTTTTCGCATCATCATCATCATCAACATCATCATTTTCTGGTTTGAGCCGTACCCGTGGGTGTACAAATCTCGGGTCATCGTTTACCGTGAAAATAATTTACGAGGTTGCAGAATACTAACTAGGTATGAACGTATAGGAAAGAAAGTGTAGCGGAAGAAACCGAACGAACAGACAAACAAAAACAGTTGGGTTTCATGAAAAGGAGTCAACAAATTTGCAGCTACAGGTTCGCCGATGGTTACCACACAATGCCAAATCAAAGAGTGCCTAAAACCCTCCACATATTCAGTATAAATCTGTGGTGTGAAAATGTAGCGCTTGTCCCTAAGTGTTAGTGTCTGCCTGTCACCAGAAATAATAAAAGCCAGCAAACTGTCATAAATTCGGCGTCTTTTTAAAATACCCATAGGAGTAACCTACCATTTGGGACAAATGTTGTCAAAGACACCATTAAACAGTCTCGTCCTCTCAACCACCATGTTTTCGGCTCGTAGAATGCAGTCTGGTTTAAATCAATCACATGGTGCTTTTCAGATCGACAGAAGACAACGGTTGATGAATACGGCCTTCTAGCAGGCGTCTTGACAGTGAAATTGAACGCTGACTAGATGATACTTTGCTTCTGCTGAAGTGTGTCATAATCTTAGTCCAAACTCCTTTCATTGCATCAAGAAGTGCACGACAAGGTTTATGAGTACTTTTTTTGTCTTGTTTGTGGAATGCCCTTGTGGATGTGTTCGATTTGAAAGAGATGAACTAAACGTTGGTGCCAGTTTGGCCTACTAGCCAACCATTGCATTGTCAAAGTTAGATGTTACATTTTTATGGACTAATACTTTATCTTGAAAAATGTACGGCTGGCAAGTTCAATTCGTCTGTTCCGTTTCAAAATGAGGAAATAGGAATATAACTAATTAATGTTTCCATTACCCCAGCAGGCCTAACTCACTCCGCTAATTACTTCAAGTATAGTTTGACCTAAGCGGGGTGAATGGCTAACTTGATGTAATTGTCAGACGTGCAAAAATAAAATCTAGCTGTTTTTTTCTTGCTGATAATTTCGGCGGTGAGTTTCAACTTTGATAGGTCTGTATGTTCCAGGTAGTCACTCGGCTCGTGTGCACGTCACCACGATCATTCGATCGATACTCTGAGCAAGTAAGATTTCGACGGTTTGCGTCAGTAACATCATAAGCATTCACTCGAAAGCGCATGTGATGTGTAATCCCGAAATATCTACCTTCCTTCTGTTTTGTTCACATGAATTAAGGGAACACGTTGTTTCTTGTTATAAATAATCTCGACAATTTAGTGCGGTCTGTAATTGAAGTGCCATTTGTACCGTCCGCCCAGATAGCATGAAAATGATACATCAAACTGTTCAACAAAACATACATGTATTTAAAAATGACAGATTTGGAGATGAATTGAGAAGAGTGAACCAAACACGGCATCAAGCAATAGAGGGTGTGTGTGTGGCGAAATTTCAAGGGGTGAGGGTACAGACCGTGTGAAGAAGTTGGATCCATTGGTAAGTGGTGGTCACGCTTTGGGTAATATTCAGCACCAGGGAGATAGAGCACTTACGATCCGAAACACTTGAAGACGAGCAAATAACTACATTCGTTTTAGTTAAGATTCGTCCTTTACGGACAGTGCGGGAGTAAATAGGTTGAACGTATCGAATGCCGACGTGCGTGGAGTGGTCCTTTGTTTGGTTCGTCAGAGACCTAGCATTTCATAGATGCTGGCATTAAGTTGCTAGAGATTTGAAAAGAAACAACACAAGAAATGTTACATCGGTAAACTGCAATTCAAAATCTTGAAACATTCTATAAGGGATGGTCGCTGGACGCAGATGATGATACAGCACAAAGCCACAGGCATCTCTTCTGACTCAATTGCTATTAGCAGACAGGTGTAACCTGCTATTTTTTGAGCTCTGACGATGAATATAATTTCTAAGTTTGAAAGACGTTGTGTACATACAAATGGTTGCATGTCATTAAGTTTGCCATGTTTTATGTGCAGTAGAATCCGAGCGAATAATTTTAAGAGACAGTTAAAAGATAAACTTTACAGAATGTTACCACTCCTTTCGTAAGTGAACAAAAATAGCCTTTTTCAGTATTCCACTGATATCCTCATGTTAGCTGAAGAATTCACACAATAGTTCGTGCAAGTTAGACTGATAATCGGAACGATGATCAGAAAACGTGAAACCACATCATCATGGTTTATATCAGCAAGTCACAACAGAGTAACACAAGGTCAGATTGGTCCATAGCGAATAACTATGTGTATTGAACTAAGCTGAATCAGAGGAACTTATTAGCAGGTACAACGAAACACAATGACAAGATCAGTAGGCGCATGCAGAAAAATCAAGCCCACATTCCGTTGCGTGCGATCAAGGCTACACGGTACTATAATCAGGCTTGACTACAGTTTATCATACTCACCACAGGCGGAGTGGTTGGGGGATGACGCTCACGTGGAATCCCATCACGTCCAACCAGAAACTTCACGAAGTTGTATTCGATTTGTCTAAAACAGTGCAAACAAATGGGATATAAATTTCAGTGACATCCGGAGCTATATACGTTTTCGACTGAGGAGATTTCTATTTATTATAAATGACTAAGAACCTACTTCGTGTAATTCGAGAAAGAATACTTCCAGAAATTAAACTGTTACCAAAGTAGAGGTTAAATGAAGCAGATTATTGTAAATTTAGGGTGACTAGTTTAGTCATAAATTTTTCAGCATGATATGACTCGTTGTTATGTTACACAAAACCAATAAATGGATGAATAACTCTGGTAGAAATAGACTTTACTGTTAGGTAGGTAAAAATGCTGTGATCTACATCGTATCACGCGATTGAGCGATTCCAATCAAAAATGTGGTTGATCATGGGATCCTAGTTTCGGTAGTTTGCACCCACAACTTTACTAAACGACGCAGCCAAGGCATTTACAATCAGCGACCACCCAACTGTGTTCTAATTGTCACAACTGTAAGGATGATAAATTCATGCTGGAACATCTTGGGATCTGGTAAGCTTTTACACACCCATAAGGTTTAACTGTATTTGTCAGTAGTTTTATTGTGTTATGATATAGGAACTGGATCGTCAACCACAAAACGACATTTTTTTTAACACTGATCAATAAGATACCAACTGTCTTGTGGGTAGTGTCGTTTTTATACTTATATCTATAACATGAGAAGACAAGCCGATGATCAACAAGAGTCACTGGTATAGTAAGGTGACTGTGAAGGGTAATTCTGCTACACAAACCAGTGAAGTTAGGAAATGAGCTGGACTCGGCATAAGTAACACTGCCGTAATATTCATTATCGTCCCCAAATGACGTCTTGATTTTTCTCAGTTTGGCCTCTGTCTTCTCACAGCTGGGCCAGTTTCATCCGATCTTCATTGTACAATCCTTTCAGACTGGGCCCAGTTTGTATCGCAAGTGTTCCAACCATAATTTGGTGTATAAACATTGAAGTGCCTCATAATTACGTGCCTAAAAAAAAAACCAGTCGCAAGTCTAAATCAAGTTTTGACATGCAGACCACAGAAGGGTCAGTAACGGAAGAAAGCATTGCTATCTGCACAGTTTCGGGCTTTTTAGTGACGTTTCGAAGGTGGTCATTACCGTGAACACATTCCCTGTAGTGGTGCATAAATGTTATTATAGCGTGGACCTTCTAACGGGTATCGTAGACGTATGCTAAATGGAGCCGTATATTGAGTTGATGACTCAGTTACTAAATTATCAGTTCGTGACTTGGAGCACCAGTGACATTGAAGGTAAGGCTTAATTAAGCAACTTGATGCGCATTTGCCTTGGTGATATCGTGATCAGCGTATACATGGGCATGGACAGGAAGAACAATAGAAAATGAGGTTACGTACAGGGGGCATTAAACATTGACAGACTGCACCATGAATTAGCTAAATCTTGAGTGTATCGTCGTTAGTTTGTTTTTCCCATGGATGGTTCTGTAATTCTCGTGAAATTGTTTGACAGCTGACACATTAGAAAGGATACTAATTAAGTGTGACTTTTCAGTGAAATATCGCCCTCGGATACTGTAAATGAACACCAATTATAAATAGGCCCGATTAGAATGGGCTATGAGATACGAGTAGTAGTACGCGTAAGAGGATACTGCACTTATTAATAAGTTTACTTTTCTCCTGTGAAAGTATAAATAGAAGACAGAAGATAAGCGATTTGTAGAAGAATTGGTATATCTTTTAATGTAGAGTGACGGCACTTCAGCTCGTACATGGACTGCGTTTCAAGCACGTGAAATCAGTCGACTAGTTTTCTTTGATAGCACAACTGAGGATTCAGGATAGATCGAAATCTTGAAGTACTGACGTTCATGTACAAATATCATCATGTTGTTCTGATGCAAAAGTTTCGGAATTCTACTTTGTTTTCACTTGATCACGGGACTTCAATCCAACCAGAACGGGCAGTCTACAGAGTTTAACTCATTCCATCCGTCTCAAAAGTTGACAGGACGCCTTCGACTACACGACACCATAGACCATCACCATTGTGACTGATAAGGTATCAACAGGAATGTATGTCTCTGCACGGATGACGGTTTGTGTCAATGAAGAGAGGACGGTTGAACACGCTTTTTTAGGGTGAACCCATATTGATACAAATAAAGATGGTTCGACGAACACTCTGTTTTCGGTTATCCATCACCGGGTCAACAGTATAACATTTTATGTCATCGTGTTAGTCAAGCGAGTAAAATCAAGACCAATCTATCACACAATTGCGTCAAACGGTTCTGAATTGGGGGAAAGTAGGTAGCTAAGTTGAATTTCGGCGGTGACCATTGAGTAACGGAAGACCACGGCAACCTTCGGATCTGTAAAAAGTTATTATGTAATTTGTGCAACCGAATTCCAGTCTCTTCCACAGTGGCCAGAATATGAAATTCAACTCGCTTGGATTGACGGCTGGGCAAGAGGTAAATGGGCTGGAAAGCCACTTCCAGTGAGAATTGGTGCTCTGAATCAACAAGATGCTCCAGAATTGCACTCGAACTTGACGTCACCTCGCCCTTAGTCAGCCATACGTGGCGGTGTTCACGTATCCTCTGAGAAATAGGCCTTGTTGTGCGACCGACGTAGCCTACTATAGAGGGGCATGCTTGACAACCATCTGCCAAACTACTCATCAGTGATACAATTTCTATGCTCAACACTGACGTTGATAGATTCCAACGTAAACTGTTCAAGAAATCCTGCCGGGGCAGTCAATCAGCTGGATCATTTGGTGGATTCCATATGAAACAGTAGGAGGGGTGGGTAACCGAGTCCAACTGTGAAATTTCCGAGCTGTTGTCGTGAAGTCGTAGTTCAGCTGGTAAAGCGCTTGCCGCGTTTGGGCATGGTGTTTCTGTTGCTGGTTCGAATCCAACCGAAGCCCTGATTTTTCATAAGTGGATCTCATCTAAAACCAAGTTGATGTAAAATGTTATGTAGTTAGCCCGATGATGAATAAGCGAAAACAGACTGTTAGCCGAACCAGCTCTACTTCTGATGAACTCATGGGGGCTAATGAGAATGTTGAAACAACAGTGGTTTTTGTTTAGGATAGTCCAGAATGTGTGGTAACAAGGTAAGTTTAGAGAGGAATTTATAAACAAACAATAGGGTAAATTATTTCAACTGTTCCATCGTGACGCTGATATCGTTACTACAATGTAGTCATCACCTGGTACTGAAAGAAAGAACCGCATTATGCTAAACGTTTCAACGTGTAAAGTTTAAAATGTGGAGTGTCCCACTAACCAACGTTCTTAGTTAGGCTTTTATACATAAGTATGTATGTGATCTTATTTGGTATTTAGTGTTGCTTAATATTATATGTATTATTATATATGTTTCAACCCATGTTTGCTTCCGAACCCCTTCTAGGTAACACTTTTTCAAACACTTCAAATGCGTCTACAACGAACGGTATTATTTGTGAACAGTTATCAATTCATATAACTAATTAATTGAGGATAATCGTATTAATTAATATGACTTACCCATGAGGTAAATATCCGGGCTGTTTCTCTTTTAAATACTGGTAGAGTGGGATGGTCTCATTTCCATTTACGTCGATTTTATGAAATAGGTCAAAGGTCACGTTATATTTAGCGGTCACGTGCCGCTTGATCTCTTCATCTGTTCCAGGCTCCTAACGGTTTCGAATGATGGTTGGAAAAACAGTCTTAACAGACAAACCATATTGAAGAACTGATTACATGGGAAGGCCAGTATACGCAAGCCGTCCGCCGCATATTGGTCATATAGTGCTTGCAGTTGTTGGTACATGACGTCCACTAGAGCACAGTTGGAAGCCACATTAACAATAAGGCATACGAGATTACTGAATAAATGATTATTAACTGGAAACAGTTTACCGATATCGGGCCATATTCACCATGTTTCCATCAATATCAGTCACATTAAAATCGTAGATATTCGTATCGCGAGATGGTCGCTGGTTAGGCTATAGAAGAAAAAAAACACATTTCAGAACGACTGAAAATATAATGCTGGAGTGTAACGAATGTTAAGGAAAGCATGACAAACACAAACGTGTTCCAATAACACACGTTTCCTGATTATTCGGCTAAATCCTACACAGTGTTTCACGAATCAAAAATCAAAAGATAAACCAACCCTGGACCGAACTTTCTTGAGAACTGTTACTCTGGAGGGGCATCCGAAACTCTCATGAAAAAGGAAAGTACTCAGACTGTAATTCAATTGTATGATGTGTAAGGAAACTATCAGCACCTCAGGACACACTGATTTGATCACACAAAGCTAAAACGAATACAGCAGTTAATGTATTGGTCGTCGTGCACTCCTAACGTATCAGCCTATCAACACTGGACGGTCAAAACAAAGGTTGCTAGTGGGCTGAAGACAGGTATATTAACTCTTGGTTATCTTTCTCATCCGTATTAACGAACGACTGCAAAATACATATCATTTCAGGAAAACAGACATAGATGCTACCGTATTTAGTGCATTTTAGATTGGTTATCCTAAATATTTGTAGTTCCCTCCGCAAACTTACATAAGATTTGTTTTTTAAATCCTATATAAGCTACACTAGCGTTCATTAATGCATCTGAACTTCTTTCATGGCTTACGCTTTGCTTTCTGGTTTCTGTTGATCATATTATTCCCCTCTCTTCGTACCTCAGGCACAAACTTTGAAGAGTTTTACTCTTTGTTTCCGACAGATAAGGATCCAGTTTTGGACAAAATCCTACGCGTTACTGTTATCAGCCTTGAAATAAGCAAAACAGTCAACAACGTCACACCTGGTTGGTATTATTCGAAGCCCCTCTCATAGCTGTGTAGTTGGGCTTGTAGACTGCTTGCTGCTTTTGGGCATACTGGTTCGAGTCCTTTCGAAGCCTTGAGTTTTCACAACTGGGTCCCTTCTAATTCATCAGATCTGTTAAATTACTCATTAGTAATACCTCATTCATTTTGCCAATATGAAGAAGGCTTTTCTTTAAATCTACTAAGTTAAAGCCATGCAGTTGAGGCCAGTGGGGGACAGAATCATGTCCACAGCTCAAGCCATTGGAAGTCACCTCTATAGCTCACCTTTGTGGGCCAAAAATTAGTTCTTTTAGGCCTTGCAACTACCTTGGTCAATCCGCTACCTCATAAGCCTGTCACATCCTCTCGTTCACATGCCGACTTGATTACAATTTGACATTAACCCGCTCTCTGTTTCCCCCATTAATGGTGTCCTTGAAAAATTCAAGCAAAGGTGAAATATTCAGCCCGATGAGGAATAAATAAAAACGGGTTTGTTTGCCACATTGTGTTCTTCCTGACCACTTTGGGAAATTTTACAACATCGTGCAAATTGGTCGACCCTCCAAGGCTGGCTGCGATACTAGCCTTACTCCTGGCAATAGTAATTCATGAAATCATGAATATCACAAAGGTTACGAGAACGAACTTAAAAATAATCTAAGTGTTTTTACGTAGACTTTGTTACTGGGACAGTCTAGTTTGAACAAATGTTACTAGCTATGTATACGGTAATAGTATGAAAATGACAAGTTTATTTGTGGGTATTAGTTTGAAAACACAGAGGGTAGCAAAAGTATATTTTGGAACAGCTTTGGATTCAACGTTATTTCATATCGTCTCATAGTGAGTAACTAATAGTGTAATTTTTACATTAAATTTTTATTTCCGTTTTGAATTACACAAAAAGAAGAAACTCACCAAAGCATATGTTACTAATAGGACAGAGGAGAACAACAAAGTCAGAAGTCTTCGCATTGGTTTTTTTCAGTGGTTGGATGATTTGGTTATCAGGAGTTGGAAAATCAAACCGTCACTTTTGATACTCTCGTAACCTTGAGTCAGGACAAACTATATCAGATTTTGTTGTCGTGGCATCCCGGGAAGTTCAGTTCACCATATTTCATGAGTTCACTGTAGATCAATCACGATTAGAGCTGATATGACCGGCTGCACACCGATATGGTTGAAGTGGGGGGCGTGGGCCTTATCGAACGACGAGGCACTGGTGTTTGCACTGAGCTAGAAATTAAACATACCGTATTGCGTAATTAATAGCGACTCGAAAAGAATTGCATCCGTTTGAGACGTTGGTCATGCAAGCAACGAAATAATTGATTTATAGGCGGAAATTGTAAAACGCAAAAATTGGTGCTAGGATATTGGGTACAACAACCATTGGGACAAAGACCATCATTTAACCCAGTCCATCGTAACAGCAAAAATAATGTGATTATTTTACAGAATTCACTGGAGACGATCTGGCGATTCGAGGACTACTGACTTGAATTTATGTCTAGCTGATCTTAACTGATGGTTGTTCTCTATTAGCTTAAGATTAAAACAGCCGGGTTTAACAAGTTTCGCTGATAAACATGGGATTCGGAGTTTAGAAACACTGCCACCGACGTCACTTGTTAGAGCCGCGACATCACACGAGTCACTTGGAATGTAACCAACTTTCTTAAGGTGTTAGAGCGTGTCGAATCTGACACTGCCTGCCTGAATCTGTTGTGAAAACGCCCTCAGTAGATGAATTTAAGCGAAGACTTTCTGCATAGATTCGTGATCAGTTGAACCGATGGTGGCAGGTAGTTGCCGGTTTTAGGCTTGTATTGCTGTCTGAGTTGTCATACTCTTATTCTACCTCGTTTTATTTTAATTCATGGTATGATGATGTCTACTACTTCACCAACAAACACTTTTATGTCCACGATTTCTTTCTTCTATGCTGTTTTATCGTCGCTCAGCACACAGTCAGACGTATACAGACTATGGAATTTTCTCGAAATCTATAAAAGGCAGATGATTTTCATGGGTCTGGACTTTGACCAGATTACACGCTGATGGTGGGTCCCAACAATTACAACACTAGAGTTTGTTGTTTCAAATTACGCAGCGATTCTGTATGCGGAAGATGCAATTAGACCAACGTTTTGCGTATGTTGGGAAGAAAGATATACACCACTACCGCAGTCGGTATATGGCTGTCCCTTGAATGGCTATTTTTCTGGTTATCAAATCAAAGCTCATTTGACCTACGTTGAAGTGCAATCGTTGCTAACCCTTTCTTTCTAACAGTAAACCGCTAACGAGTTCAGTGATAAAATCTCGTTCAACTTGCTGTTAATGTTGTTGGAACTACCCTTCTCAAGTCTACAAGCTAAAAGAGTCTTTGTTTTAATAACCTAGATTGTTTCTCACTACATTTGAGGAAACGTACTGAATAGTACAGACAGTTTATTGCGTCGTAACGTTAATCGGGATAAAACCGTCGGTGATTTAGTCAACTAATCAAATGCCAACCTCAGTGAAAAAACAAGGAACTTGTGATCCAGTCCTTACTAGTTGATACTATTATCTCTCAAGTTAAGCACTACATCAAGAATCCTTTTATGTTCATTGATGTAAGAAAGGGTGGTATTAACCAGGAATCGATCCGGTCGGAGGTTTCTTACGAATCTAATTTATTTTGTGCACAGTGCAGTATACCAGTAGAGAGGAAGAACGAGAGTTTGCCGGTAACCCTTGATCGAGAACACCTAACACTATCGCAAGAATGAAGAATGGTTAAGAAACAGCAAGGGACATTAAGCTATGGTTCAGTCATTTGGTTTGTCTTCATTTGGGGCCACTTCTTTGGAAACTGCGCAAACCGCCGATTTTGCAACGAAAGGGAGAAAGGCAGTGGTTAGTTGCGGTTTAAAAATGCTTGACCTGCCTTTCGTCAGTTTCGCTTTACAATAGATACACGGACTCAATATTCGAAAGCGTGCACGAGAGTGACTTGCAATTCATCTGGTTTACTGTAAAAAAAATACTGCTACTCACATTACCTGACCATAAGCTGCGTCACAGCAATGTGTGTTTGTTGCTCATCTGTACGCTAATGGTACGTGATTCGGAAAGTACGTTGACGGTTGAGAATCAATTGAAATATAATGCCTGATTACTGATGATTAGCCAGGGAGTTGGTTGGTTTCTAGGTAAACGTTGACCAAATTTGTTACTAACTTTCGGATTCAGGTGGTTTTTCCAGCTAGCTTCTTTTGAAAAAAGTCACTAGATTCGAGGTTCGCTGCTGTTAGAGCTCGTCAGTTGTACATATCCGTGACACGACCGGGGTTAGAACACCGGAAGTCGTGCAAACCGCTGCGTTATCTACTTCATATTGAGAACGACAGAATTGTCATACAGGAACGCTCAGCCACTTTCACCTATGAGCAATGATCGTTGTGTCCGATCGTCTCTGTAGGAGTCAGTTACCGCCTGTTAGCTCCGATCGATAACCCAGCGATTAGCGTTATGTTCAAGATTATAACATCTCGCGTCGTTGTGATTCTTCTCTTCTTCTTTTAACTTGTTAAAGAGTGCGATCCTCGACGTATGGAATGTCAAACTTATATACAATCGAGTACTGCCAACACAACTTGCATGACACCCAGTCCCATGAGCTGACAGGGATTCCTGCCCTTATGAATCATATCTCAGTGACTGTTTACGATGGACTTGTGAAGTGGTTACTTGTAAACATGCATGAACGGTCGAGCCGTGTTAGTCGTCTGTCAGATGCTAACTAAAGGAGCAGCGGACAGAATGGACACTGGTTTTCAGAGTCAGATCCTTGAAGTGGTCGAGTGTTGCTCTGACGTACTCGTGCGCGCTGTATATTCTATTTTCGCATTTAACTTTTATTCTACTCACACATTTATAGTAGTACACTTCTATTTCTGAAGTTAATGTGATCCGTCAGTGGTGCATCCGTTCTCGTTTGCTAATGTCTGTAGTTATTTCATTTCCAGAAAGTCTAAATTTTCCGCAACCACTTAAACCACATCCGACCTTATCACTCTTATTTCTCGTTCAATTGTGGTGTACCGTATTTGTTTTTATGAATCATATCATACATACATATCTTACCACCCGAATTAACTGAAACATTTATCACGTGTTTCTGCTGCAGTCCTACGCGCTTATATATCTATTCGTACACGCTTGCTTATCTCATTCGTTTACTATTGTGATCGTGGAACCATGTTTGACATATATATATCTAGCTCAGACCTGACTGGAGCGTGCAATCCGACTCTCCGGTTGGTGTAGGATAGCGGTCTATTAAGAGCAGATAAAACAGATCCGTCACCGGTTTACGCACACCAACAACCTTTGAGACCTAGGTGAGTTCACGCCATATGGACAGTTCTGTAGCCGCCAGACGGCTCAGCAAAGTAACCAGTTATATGATCAGTATCCTGATTATACCTTCCGGGTGAATGTCGGGTTGGAACTAAGTGACTAACTTAGTTTAGCTCGAATTCCAGAACGCACCACACTGTTTGGTGAAAGAGTGAACCTCATATGTGAAAAATGTATGGAGGCATCACAAACAACTATCAGCAAGCTAGTGGCTTTGTACGCTTTACGAGTTAAAGATTATCTGGAAAGTGACCAACTTATGGTACATCTGGAGGAACTGCCAAGTAATTTGGAAATAAGAAGTTGTACTCAGTGAACTAATGTAAAAAACTTTAAAATGACCACAGTAAACCAAGGTCAGATATGAACACTTACTCAATCAGACAAACAATGTAACCATAAGAATCAAACCACTGGCGTCGGAATGAACGATGCTGAGTTCTCGAAGATAGACGGCATGAGTCGAATTGGTACAATACTCTCAACCCAAAAAGAAACGCCTTCCTGAGAGAGCAAAAATGTCCTTCGTGGTTGTGCTTTTTCTTGAGGAGTGAAGAGAAATTAATCCCGTGTAGTCTGACCGATGTGAGCGGGAAGCAATGGATAAGAATGTGGAATCTGCTGTACGTTTCACTATAAGGGTCAGCTGGGTAGCACTAGAACTTAATACCCCGAGGTCAATTCAAACTGATAACGACCGCAAACAGCTCGGTAATGTTTCTATAATAGAAAATACATGGATATCAGCAAATACACAAGAGTACACATATGGAATCAATATGAAATGTCACATACGTTCGAAATGGTACGTCCCGAGAGAGTTTCCGACTGTCATTGATCGAGCATAAGCAGAAAGTGTCCAAACTCAAGATGGCGGCAAAAACGACCTTCACATGGGCACAAGTATGTCACAAAACATACTATGGTAGATTATCAGGCCGGAGGTACGAGTATTCAAACACTCGACGGAATACCTTAACGCGGGGGAAGTTAAATCTAAAAGCCCACCGCGAGCGGATCGGGGGCAGCGTGGGCGGCCAGATGAGTCATCGCTTGACTGGGTCGGACCAACGGGCGAGGCACGATGGGTAAAATAGGATGGACGACCAGATCGGGGACGCGATTATTCCAACACTCAGAGGAGTATCTCGACAAGGTCGCGGAATACAGTCAAAGCCTGGAGCGATTTCTTGATTGGGAAGGCTCACCTAATCAGTGTTCGTACACAAGTGGTCACAGACGGAATTTTAGTCAAACTGGCGCCAACCAATCATAGACGGCGATCAGCTGCTGTTGCATGCGTATTTGTTTCAAACAACCGATCTGCTAGATGCAAGGTTGTGGAACAACGCAGCGACAAACTGGTCAATCAAAACGTGAGGACACCTGTCGCTTAATAGCAGTCGTTATTACTGTCGTTCATCTATAAAAAGGTGTTGTTTTTCCAACAGACTGAGACTGCTTAGTGCCGCTCAGATCCCTGTTCTGATTTCCCCTCGACTGAATAGTTCAGTACGTGACAGCTAGTTCCCTTAGAAGCCATCAAAGATGGTTCTGTATGGCTTTGAGAGTTTTGTTTCCTCATTGGCGGTATCCAACGGAGAAACAGTTTGCAGCTGGTAGAAGTGTTTCTTGAACAAGAGCGTCTTCTAGCAGGGTGTACTATGCTGATCAAGGCAAATCAGCGCACTAACTCTTCTAGTTTCTTTTTGTAAGACGCAGAAGAAAGAAAAATAAGATTGCAGTAATCGAACACCTGGGGTCAATTACAAACAGTGAACTAGCTCGGAGCCAATGCCATCCCCAACGCAATAGAAGACCGGAAACTATGGATACATTACGACTTTCCTGTATTTTGGGTTACATGCACTAAAATAAATGCCAATACGTGAAGCAGCTTGTGAGGGACTGTGAGACAGACAGTAAGTAACCTTCAATCTGGCTTCGCTGTAGACAGTTTTTTTGATGTTTTTCTCTGGCTCCATTATTTTTCAACATGTTATAGGCCTGATGATCAGTAAACAGAAGAATGTGGTTGTATTTACATAGCGCAATAAAACAACACCTCCAGTCTTCCTTTCTCTGCACGGTTCACGCTTTGTCTCATTCTCATTTTAGACAATTGAAGAAACGAAGTTGAAGCGAATAGGGCATATTTATAACGGATAAATAACTTGGGCATATGTTCAGCCATTCTTTGTCGTAGGCACCGATCTGTTCTGCCGACATAGACGTCACCGCAACTTCAAGTAAACTGATAGATTACATGTGAGACAGAACATCTCGGTAGGACACGATTGTGAATAAGCTGAACAACGCTTCTAGTTGTGAGTAGCAACCGCAATTCAGCCGCTGGGTATATACGAGTTAGAGCAGACTGTAATTTTTGACTTACATCAGTTGTGATACGATCGGCTTTGAAAAGAAGGTTCAAAAAGACCTGCTTCTTAAGGAAACTGACTACTTGACATGGTCAGTATGCATAGCAATTTTAGTCGAACATAATTTTATTCTATAGACTGTCAAAGAGGTTTACATTCTGGCTGAAAGTGGGCGTAGATCGTCAACTAATATCTGATGGTATTTTAATCATAATCTCATAACCTTCTTATCCATCTTTAACGTTTTAACTGTTCATTATTCTCACAATTCAGTAATCGCTAATTTGATAATTTGTCGAACCAAGTTGTATTTTGACTTAAACATCGGACGACTACTGATATCAGATGGAATGAAAAACAACTACATGTGAAACAGTCCTTACTGGTTGGGGTCCGAGTCGAAGTTGGTTGCTACGGCGATCGGTTTAAGAAATTGATGACTGACATTTTGAAGTAACGCAGAATATCGAATGGGCATGATCAAGTAATGTCGGCAGACAATCTAGTTTACAAAGGTTTTATGCGTGCACTAAGTGAATGACATTCCTCACTCGATGACGGATGCATTTTTCAAGGCATCACGTCAATGCCCACTGCACAACTTTTATAAACCAACAGTCAACTATTGTATCAATAACAAAAAGGTTCGTATTTCATCAATATTGATGACCAACGTAAATGAGGTCTAGTTTAGTGGGCGACTACTTCCACCATGGGATAGTTTAATTTGATGAATAGTTAGACTACTTTTTCAAACTACGATAATTACGACATGATACAGAGTCACACGACTGATAACGATTTATAAGGTTGTTGCTTCTAACTTACACCTTCACTGTAGTAAACACAGGCAATAGTTACACAATTAGGGAATATTCGTATGATCGGTTATCTGGTTATGAGGTTATCGTCTGCCACAGATGATGTAGTGTAAATGTATTGTTCACTGTCGCTTTATCGCTGATTGAATAATATGTTATTCCCGCTCAGTTCTTGCAGACCAATCAATGAACTTAAGTTGACATCATGCAGATCTCGGCTTTGAAAAATCGATGGATTGGAAAACAGGTAGGAAACGAAGGTTGCTCAACACTTGGATGAACTAAAAAAATTATGAGTACACGAAAGTACGCATGGATTTACTTACAGTAGTGAGGGTGGTAGATAATAGTTGGGTTCACGGAAGTAAGGTCGAAGTTACCGGTTGCCACGATTTTTCAATGTACTGCAGGAATGTTTCAAGTTGGGAACTTAGTACACTAAACGTCCAGGACATTTAAGCTATTGACAAAACTGTGAGAACATGGTAGTTTTCATGCATTAGTACTGACAATGGTTATCGATCGAAATAAAGTGTTCGAATCCAATGGACTACGTTGCATGTTGCACTAATGACCGCGTAAAAGTGCTTAGGTAGCGATTCTACAGGCATACAACAGAACCATTTTTATCGTTGCGGCACTGCTGTCTTCCGAACCAGGAAGAAGGGAGTTAGAAAACGTACATTCAGACAAAGAGTATTCCGATCGCCCAACAGTTGATCGTGACCGCCATAGTATTATCTATTACTGTCGAAAAATATCCGGTGTAATCCAAGGCCTGATGTAGCATCAAGTGCATCCGTTGCATGCAGCAGTGCTCAGAATCAGACATTAGTGTCTTATTCATTACGACCTCGGGCTAGACAAACCCCTCGCTATCGAACGAGTCGGACTGTTGAGACATTAGCTACAGGTAAGGTCTCCCAAGTTAACCCTGTATCATGTTATCTCACACGTCAGACATTTGAGGCAGAGGTTCGGGGTGGGGTCTCTCAAGTCAGTTCCCTTCCGCGGCATAAACAACCGGGAAGTATCAGAAGTTACGTTCCGCTGACAGTGACATTATTCATCTGTTACGAGCACCTCCTTCTACCTTCCCCTCAAGTTCTCTGCAATTCATGTGCCTTCGAGTGGTAGCTGTTTTCTAAAACCAAATCAACTGAGAAACAGTGGTGTCTTCAATGTCCACACTCTCCAACAAGTTTGTTAGCGGGCCGTTTTGGCAACTACTCTCTCAAGTCTTAAGCATAATGTATGCTACGTGTCGGAGATGCGATTCTATGACTTTAGCACATTTATCCACTTGAGCTTAACTCTAGATGACTGTTGATTTAAGCGCTTCTACCTCAAGGTTTCTGATGACACCGAAGCTGAATCTCGCGGTCAAGCTGGAGTGGGAATTGCACTGAGTTCCAGAGCGGAGCAATACTTGCTCGATTGGATCCCAGTGAATAGTTGCTTGTGCACTATCAGACTCAGTATATCGGTTAAAATCTGTCGACGCAAATCAGAAAAGCGTTGCTTATTCATTATATCGACATACCCTCCGACGGACAGCTGTTCGGATGCCAACAAAGATGCGTTCTATGACGCCCTCGTTGACCTTCTGAAGCAAACCAAACACTCAGATATCAACATACTAGCAGGCGATTTGAATGCTCAGCATGGTCGTCTTTCTTTGGATGAGAAGCGGCTGGAAGGTATGTTTGGTGTCCGGACATAACGCACTAATAATGTTGAAAGACTGCTACAACTGTGCACATATCACGGTCTCTATACTTCGAGCACCGCATTCCAACACAGGAAGAACCAGTGTTACTTGGAGACCTCCGTGTGTTTCTCAGCCGTGGACACAGTTGGATCATATACCAGTCAGTTACAAGTGGCGCCACTCTGTTAAGGACTGCCGTGCATTTTGGAACAATTACTGGACTCGGACCATGCTGTTGTACGTGCCCATTTTGTTTTGTCCGGAGGACATACGTTCGTAAGTGCGAGATAATTTACTGGCATTCAAGCGAGGTGAGTGTGAAAAACGCTTACCAGGAGGCGTTGGTGAACAAGTTGCCCAGTTCGAGTCAGGTGAGGGAAACTAACGAACACTGAAAACGAATCGCAGTAGCTATAAAAGTAGGCTCAGAAGAGGTGTGTGCAGG
>JTDE01021434.1:47047-153130 GCA_014338405.1 Paragonimus skrjabini miyazakii | reverse complement strand
CGCTACTCCAACACTTTATCCAAATCCCAGCATACTATTCTGTGCACAGCCACGTATGTATGGTCGTCTGCTAAATAGTTCATAACTTATATGAATGTGCATCTAGTCACATAATTGCTTGTTTAACCATGGTAGGATAGCACTTATTAACTTGTTTGTTTATCTATCTATTCCCCGTTGTAGCCCTTGATACAACCAAGAAAGTTGCGGCGTGCAACTACCCCTCTGGTACAGAGATTCTTCGCCCGGAGAAACGGAACCATCAAAAGCCGTGGCTTTCTACTTCCGTCTGTCACCCATTGAACCCATTGAACAACGTGGAACGATCAGAAGGTCAGCAAAGGCGGCTGTCTGAAAAGATAAATACTGGAAATACAATTGATGATAATCGCCCTGCATCTAATTTAAATACTACCCGACGGTGGGATTACTGTAAGTCATGTGGTAGCAAGCACTCTCAATTGACTTGTCGATTTCGTAACGCTAAGTGCCACAGGTGTGGTAAAATCGGGTGCATTCAATCCGTTTGCCGTAGTTCAAAGTCTTCTTTTACACACTCCAGTTGTGACGATGATAACTTGAGTGCTAACTTTCAATTCATTGCTCTTACTGTGATTTCTACTAATTCCGTTGATTCTGCGCACCATATAACACAATCGTTCATTGTTAATGGTGGCCCCCAACATTCCTTCATTGTTGATACTGGTTGTACTGAATCTTTCATTTCTGTCGCTTGCATGGAGCGGCTGGAACATTCTGTTATCTTGAAACCGACCAATATGTCGGTTAAGGGTATTACTGGGTACGCTTTACCTATTCTTGACGGATGTGAACTTTCACTCACAGATGTGCAGTCCGTCACTTATTCATGTTTATTTTTTGTTGTCAATCCTGGTTCGTCTATTGTCGGTCTTAAGTGTATGAAGATTTTGAAGCTCTCTCTTAGATTGTCCCTTTTAAATCTCCTGAGACTGAAAGTTTCGTTTCTGAGTCTGTTTCGGATTTGCAGTCAGTTACTGAAGGAGTATCTGCAATCGACCCGGCGCAGACGAGAATTCCTGAACGCGTGAAAAAGAGGCAACGGCACCACTACAACCCGGACTTTCATTTGAACTACGGAGGTTGTGGTGAGTGTCACTAAACCTATTTCTCATTATTGTTGTGTTATTACATTGTTGACTATAAGTTGTACAATTGTGCTCGACGGATAATTTACTTGTTTTGCCTAGTTCGGTTGTTATTACTATTGCGTCGAAGCTGGCTCTGGGGTTGAGCTAGTTTAACTACTTCATTGCTGTATTCCTGGAACCATCACATTAAATCTGTTTGAAAAAACGACATCCTCCGAAACACTGGAGGGTACCGTAAGGTCTTTCGAATGGAATTTTGAACTGTTGGGTTATTGATGAATAGTCAGTGTAGTATATTGGAGACGCTACGAGAAATTGTATTCGACTAGCTTGATATCTCGTTTTATTTGACACAGAAGTTGTAATCCCACACTGCGATCTTCTGTGTTCCAGGGAGCTGCGGTAGTCAGGACAGCAGTAGTACACAGGTTTATCATTTCAGGTAATCGAAGGCAGCAAGCATGTCGGTTGTCCATCATTGACCTTGCTGGAAATAATGGAATGGATTGATTATCTCCTGACTGAAAAATATTTGTGATATTATTTTTAAGAACAATCAGTCGACATGTTAGGTTCTATCTTACGAAGAGGAGCAATACTTACACTTATTCAACAATCTGTCACTTGTCACTGTTCTGTGTACCTTTAGAAAATATCCGCAAACACTGTTGTCATGCGTTCAAAGAAAGAAGGAATCTTACTTGGACCAGTTATTTATAGTAAAATTATAAGTTTAAATTCACTAAACACAATAATCAAGTCCATGATGAATTCGGCCAAGTTAAGGAAGTCTAAGTATGGTAATTGTTAGGGTGTCAATTTTTTCCGTCCCAAATCACCTCGTTCCTCGAGAAAACGATTTTACGCAATCAAAATGAACGGAAATGTGGTGAACAGTCGAAAGGCAACTTTCGCATTTTTTTTGTCCGTTCGGCCTTTATTCCGCTATGCTCATTGGTGCTTTAGTGACATTAACTACTATTTTTGGCGACTGCCCTTCGATTTTCTGATTCGAGAATGTTTGTAGGTCGTTATGCACACGTTGTTGTAGTGGAACAAAGTTGCTTGTTGCACCCGTATTTTGGTTTGTCTTGGGAGCAATTAACGGGAACAGTCGTGTTATTTTCGGGACCGAGATTTTCTGTGTTAATTGTTACGGGGAGGAGAATCCAGTTCCTGTCAAGCGCATTACTATATCACGGACAAACTAGCTTATTCTTTCGAGAGTTTACAACAGTAATGTATGGTTTGTAGCAATTCCATGAATGCAGACTTACTTTTTTTTGGTTTCTCGACTTCAATGGTTTGAGTCCACCAGCGGTTGGTGAGTTGGCACAACAGTTTCAATGTCTTCTGCAATGTGTGGTAGTCTTTAGTTCCGACGACGGATCGAATATACATTTGACTGAGTCTCCGCAACTGAAGTGTTTAGTCTTTGATAACTATCTAGATTCAGGTGTTTCTCCCCTTCCTTCATCGTAGTGAACCTATCAACAGAGTTTCTATTGGGCAACAAGCGTAGAAGCAAAAGTTCAAATAATCGTAAGCCTTTGCACAAGAACTGGAGGTATCTATCAAAAGGGATATTAAAACCTGTGGGTTCTGGCATCGTTTGCTGTTTAGAGACGGTCTCAGGATTTGTTTGGAGCTTTTTGCTATAGATGTATCTATTTTTTTTAGGTTGATTCTTGTTATACATTCTATAGTACATTTTCAATACAAACAGATCAGAGTTTACAACGGCTCCTCCCTAGACAAAAGACAAAATAAATTACTCACTGGTAAATATGAAATTATATACATCGTGGTTATTAGAAAAAGCAAACGGTGAATTTTTAGTCCTTCATTACAAATAAGAAATATATTGAAATACTTAAAATCGCTAGTAATAATACTCAAACTGGGATTAATCTCAATGAGAAAGAAAATGAAAAGGTGCTCACAAATAAAAGTAAGTTCTTGCAACAGAATTGTTGGAAATTTGCCCACATATGAAACTGAATGAAGTTTGTACATACTTAAAAATCGGAGTTTAACAATAATGAATAAACGCATAATAAATTTTGTGAAAAGCTTAGAAGATGTAGTGATCTATTCACGTCATTTGCTCTGCACGAATAAAAAACTTCCGTTCGTTTCACGTTCCCAATTATTCTTAATATCCGTAGTCTTCTTTAATTTGCGTAGAGCTGCGTCGGAGCAGCATTTGTTATAGGCTGATTTATGTAAATAACGTCTTACTCAACAACAACAACAAAAACAACAACAACAACAACAAAAGTAACGGTAATTATTATTGTTATTATTATTATGTAGTACCGAGTTATCTTTAGTTTGTGTTCCCTAACTGTTTTGTGATTCAATATTTCAATTTGACTGCACAAAGCGAGTTCTTATACGGCCCATTTGGCTAATACATGGGACTCTAAAAAAAGATTAGCATACACAGTGCCGAAGACGTTTGTCACGGTTGATAAACAGAATTATTTAATTGCAGGCCGTTTATGATCAGTTGTACCATAAATTTTGTCCCGGTGTGTATGACTTTGACACTACAATATATTTCAAATTAATCATTGTGGTACTGACGCAATAACTTCGCTCGAGTGACAGACAGACACACTGGTTACGGAACGTGAACAATTAGGATAAGCAGTCTGTGTTCACGAGATGGAAAATAGATTGGGGTTATCAAGATGAGATCGAACAGTTCGACGTTCTGTTCTTATCGTGCCGATAAAAGAATAGCCGACTAAGTTTCGTCCACTAAGGTTTCTTTCGCTCTCTATCAGTTTACTTAATCGATTTAGTTGACTTAAGTGGGATAGACCTTCAGCGATCGATACTTCTGTTTCCTTAAGCAGTGAATGTATCATTGTGTAGAATCTGAGTTTCACATTGTCATCAATGCGAAGTGTTGCTTAGTGTTGTGATGCAAGAACGCGGATGACACAAGGGTTGCTTAAGCGACAAAACAACACATGGGTTAAGCATTTAAACAAGACTTGGAACAAAACCACTCATTTGCACGCGGGATTCGGACCCAGACCTTTTCGGTTGTCGCAGACGTCAAAGCTCAATTCCATTAAGTAGCAGGGACCACTGTGAGCGATGCTGCACTCTGCTTTTTCTTCCTGCATTTTTCCTGGGGCTTGTACGATGTCAAAATATATGCTCCGGTCCTACTACTGAATAGCCGTGGTGTGAGTAGTATGTTACGATCGCTCAACTTCACTGCATTAGCTCGCAAGCACAAATGTGTAATTTTTATGCAGTTTGTGTGCATGGGGAGTTACAGCTACTTTCTCACATATGTGGCTCGAATGGTGGGGCTGTCAAGATATCACAGAACTGTCTGTGTTCATTTTATTTTCAGTTTCTTGAAATGACACCTAGAACTTGCAAATTGAGGTTATAGTAACTAATAGTGTTTGTTTATCGACTGGGTTTTTAACTTTTTCCCAATCATTTCATTTCAACTGTTACACATTCCCAAGCAAGCCTGGGTTATTCACTCAAAGGGCGAGTCACTAATGTTGATGATATTATTGGATACTTCATTAACCGTTTGTATTATATAATTACGTTGTAACCATTTGAAGACCTGTTCTAACCGATTCATAGTTTCATAGGTTGTTACAGGAGGTGAAAAATCGTGTTAGACGGTTTATAAGTATAATTTAAAAAATGCATGGAACTAAATAAAAGGTAACTTCAAAGAAGCTGTTGGCTGCAATCATTTCAACAATGAACACTGAAACAACATTCAGTCAGACATTCGCAATTGATGACCTGAGACTGACCTAGTATAGTAGTCGGGACAATTGTAGTGCCGATTGTCTCTCACGTATTTGCTAATCGAATAGTATTTTGAAACTGTCAACTGATTCATCCGTGACTACATAATTAGGAAATGCGTTAAAATATTAACAGATCCTAACTGTGATGTAGTTCAGTCTACGAAGTAACCTACCTGCTTCATTATTCAGTTTCAGCGAGTGACCACTTAAACGTCCATCCTTGTTTAGTGGAGGGGAGATGTGCCAGTGAACGACCCACGGGTGTGGAATATGTTATAGGCAAGGATTAGTTCTGCCCTGAGGTGTCTGCAATCCATAGGGAATTGACCTAATTCTGCTAGTCTTTCCGGATTGAGGGTCTTCATGGACCCTGTAATTCTTCGAATGGCCCGTCTCTGAACACCTTCGATAAATCAGAAACAATTTCTGGCCCAACGTATCTCTCGGGCACATTTCGTTGCATCTCATTAAGTATATACTGCAGTCTGTTGGTTTATATAGCAATTAGCAAATGGAAGCCATCCCTCTAAGTACAGAAAGATTTGTTCATCAATACCAGATTGCCCTGGTAACAGATGTGCATGAATACGTGTGCTTGTGTGGTTGTTGATTTTGTTGTGTAGCTTCGCAATGTCCAATGAACTTAGCTATGTAGACTCACAGACCACAACATGTAGCTGATGAGATGCAGCGAAATGTGCTCGAGAGATACATTATACAGAAATACTGTTTCTGACTTCTCTATTCAAATTTACGACGGGGAAAAGCTGTTTTGCTCTCATTACATGCTAAGGCTTCATTAAGATAAGGATGACAGGCCTGTGTGTTCGTTTCCAGGTGTGGTTGGATTTTGGAGGCGAACTTAATGGAATACACTTCAAGATGGAAGGTTCCACAAATTCTCCCTAACAAGTTCGGGGTTATTTGTACCTTCTTAGTCATGGCAACAACAAAATTCGTGGACAGACTCATACTGTCTACCGATATGGTTCCCAGATCTCCTTCGTACCCTGACACGAATAGCTTTGTGTAGCCACGGTAAGGGTCAGTACAGTTTTAATGATGAACGTGCATGACTTTACACCTGTAGACATTGAATGGCAAGTTATGTTCTGTGGACTACTGAGTTAGGAGGTCAAAATTGTTTCATAAGGTTACCATATTTAACGGGCGTTTCAGAACTCGCAACAGTTTTACGCCATCGGCGTCGGGTAACCTCATTGACTTCACTATATTGAGTAGTTCAGGAACGAAACATCAGTAACATCAGTAAACATGATTCGTAACTCAGTTGGTAGAGCATTTGCCACGTTTCAGTATGTTATTTCTACCGCCAGTTTGAATGTAACCAAAGTCCAGATTTTCCGCAACCGGATCTCAACTAAATTATGAAATCTGCCACACGGTTTTAAGTAGAAATCTGCTACTGGTAGTACTGTTTTATGTTTTGAGCATCTTTGTGAACTTGTGGTCCAGATAAAGCGTGATTGAAGTTTGTGCCCCTTGGGATCCGTGTTTTGTTTTTCACCTGAATCATCATATCCATTAGCTGAGGTTCACGAGCGGTTTCATGGGCTGAAATAATATCTGATATTTAAACCTGATAGATGAACCCCCAGAAGGAATATACGGTTTCGACATGAAAGAGGCATGCTTCTATCGCAGCTCTCTGATGATAGTTAACACAGTTGTTAGATCTGTTGAAGTTTTTCTGGTACGTTTGTCGTCTTTTGTTTGATATGAAGCAGCGCTGTGAATCCGTTGATGCATGTTTGGTTTGTGTGTAGAAAGCTGATCCTAAATTTGCCTTTACTTGTCTTTGCTGTGTGCAGTAAACGATCGTGATGAATTTTGTACCATAAATGCCCGCAAAATGTTTGCATTCTTCCATTTTATAACTCTAATCGCGTATCTGTTAAAACTTCCCTGTTGGTATTGTTTGACCCATTCTCACTTTCATCTGCACCCGGTTGTTTTAATGAGCTCATTTCCCGCTGACTGGTTGCTGTTTGTGGACGCGTGTTTAGTTACCCCCATTTTTGAAGTTTGCTGGATGATTCGTGTACCTGTTTGATTTACATTCAAGGTGAGGCAATACCTTTACTGTAATTTTACTAAACAGTTCCGTATAAATTCAAATCCTTTCGATAGCCTTTTTTGACGTTTTTTGGACCTGGAAGATGGTCCCATCAATCCGACCGTCTGAATAAGCGTTATTGAAATTGTCGAATACGCGTTACTGAGTGAAATACCGAAAATCGCTAGGAGCGATTTAATATAGGTAGTAATGCAAAGACAATCTCTTTGGTGACACGTCCTGTATATTGCATGTACATGTACCAAGTAGTTGCTTTCAAGTCCCGATCTTCTTGGGGCTCAGAGCTGTATATAATAAAAAGCAGTTAGTTTGATTACAACACTCACATTCTTTTGTCGCCACACGTGACGCAAGTTACAAATGATCTTTCTAGTTCTCATAGTGAGGCTGTTACTACTGTCGAGGACGAGCACTAATTTGTAGACATCAGGTAGACAAATCATTAAAGAGAGAGAGAGAGATCATACACATAGGCCATCCAGCCTCTAGGGAGGCCAAATAATAACATTCCGGAGTATCATCTTTTAAACACCGGGATGAAGAACATCAACACATTGACATAGCATGCTGATACAACCCACGAATGCATACGATTCGGATTAGTCTGTCACAGTGACCGAAGTCAAAGGACGCCTACGCTTAACCATCACCACAAATGGTTTGCGCTGCACCACTTGCGGTTCCACTTACACACAACCTATACAATGTAAACCCGAGGGGATAGAACCAGGAGGTGTGTGAGTGAAGCCTTTGTGTCCAGCCGGCCAATGCTGGTTAGCCAATTGATTGGTTAGCACGAAACTGAAACCCCTATTTCTTGAAAAATAAACAGAGAGACTCTGATAGTAAGATCTAAACTGGGAAGAGAAATATTGAAAATATGATGCAAGAAGTATTCCAGTATAGGAGTAAATGTTAGTGCATTCTAAAAAGAGTACAAAACAAGATCAGTATTCAAGGTTGGATTGGAAGAAAACAGTCAAAACACTGACTAGACCGTACACCAACAGTGCTGAAGAAAACAGAAGGTGGAAAGCCATAGAGGCCCAGGTTTCTGAAAAGAGAAGTGGATGATTTACCAAACAACTGCATTCGTTCGTCGATGAGAACAAGGAAAAAGTGGATAAAACTGATCAAACCGACTTGAGCCTAACGAATTCGTAGTCTCTTATCCAACGGTGTACTGTGAGTAGGTTGGTTACCTATCAATCCAAGGCGGTCAGCGCATTCACCGCCGCACACATCGCGACGTCATAGTCATGCCATCACTACCTGTGGCGCCGATTGTTCCCTTGTGTACTGCGCATTTCACTTCACGGTTGTGCAATGGCTACCCACTGAACTTTCGGAGGCTCGTCCCGATCATATTTATCCAGATCGTCCGGTTTGACGCCAAATATTCCCAAGATCTACAGTCAATGTTTAACTGCGAAAGATTTACCTGAACGAACACACACCCACGCACAAATGATCAACAAAACACACAGACAGGCATATAGATCTGGTGACTTGAGCGAGTTGAAGGGAGATGAGCCTATCGAAACTCAACACCATTTGCAGTTTAAGATGTTTCACCATCACTTTCGCGTGTTTCGATTTCAACTGAAGTTGTCTCGAGGACATTATCTGGGTTGCAACAGCGAACGGGGTCGCACGGCTAACGTGCACGTAACTAGACTGACAGACGCAGGGATTGGCTGCTTCTTATAGGGTGAGAGGAAACGGGCCCACCGGGTGCAGAGAGTAAAGGCGGCTAACTCACCCGGACCCTGCCAGCAGACTGCTCCGAGGTAGGGGGTGGGGCGGATTAACATCTATGCAGTGAGCACTGAACGTATTGTAGTGAAAAGGCGTCCAATAAAGCACAACCTTTATTCCTCTCCAGATTCCCGTGGAATTAATAAGTTACTTTTTCAAACAGCTGTTTTCGGTAATTCTCATCAGGTAATTCTCATCAGTGCGAGTTATATATGAACATTATAATGTGTCAAATAGGTCATTAAAAATCACAGGAGTGGTACGGCTCACAGTCTACTGGGGGAGGGTGGGTGTGTTGGTGAATGTGTTGGAGTGTTACACGTTCCTGTTATGAGACATACGTCTACGACTGTCGAGCGGTTCACGCTTGCTCGGGTTTCAAGCGGATGTGGAATGACTGGCCAAGGTGGGGGTGGAGGGTTTGCACGAATTGTTTTTGGGCACATAGGCAGGGATTGTGGAGTCTGATAGCAATAGCCTCGGCCGTTGATAACACTCGCATTCTGACAGATCTGGAGCAGGATTGACGAAAATTGTAAATGACTTGGAACGCTTCATCCGGATTTATTTGATGGCCAGTGTCAAGTAAGTGGGAGCCAATCACATTGGAAATAAGCTTTCCTGAACCGTTGCGAAGCCATTTCGGTTGGTGTCCACGAATCCTCTCCGATAGCCGCCTTGTGGTCGTCCCAACCTTTATTGTCCAACTCGCTTGTTACCATGCCACGCGCGCGCGCGCTCGCGTTTATGAGTCAAAATTCAAGTCCCGGTTTCCGCTCATACATCATGTGCACTTCTGCCCGGTTTATATCTGTGATCGGTGCCTTCTATCAGGAGTATTCCGCCTGCCATTCCTATTCAGTTGGCCCGATCTCGTTGAGCGATGGCTGGTCTGGTCGCTCGTGTTGTCCGTCATCTATCCACTATGGACTTTGACAGTATTCCACGACCGTGTCAAGATATTCCTGTGAGTGTTGGAATAATCGCGCCCCCAATCTGGTCACGAATCTTATTTTGCCTGCAATGTCTCGCCTGTTGGTCCGATCCAGTCGAACGATGACTCATCCGGTCGCCCACGCTGTCCCCGATCCGCTCGCTGTGGGCTTTTAGACGTACCTCCCCGCATGCTAGAATACTCGCACCTCAGGTTTAATAATCCACCACAGTATGGCTGTGGGCTAATGTCACTTTTCTGTCTTCTCACACCTTTCAATATGACGGTTCAATAAAATTGAACCAAATTCATTTGCCACTGTCCTACTTCCTACTTTCCTGATCTGATCTATGGAAAACCCAAAATAAACCACCGTTCAGCTAGCCAAAGGTTCACACCTTTTACCCGGGACTTGCCGTGAAGGTCGCAGCTTTGGGAACTTACGGCACCCACAACGATGTACTTTTCGTTGTGTCGTCCGTACTGTTGAGTCAATGCCACGTGAGCATCATTAGGGAAGCTCACTGAAAAGGTGAACAAAAGCACATCATGTGAGATGTCTGGTATGCCAACATTCAGGCTCGCAGTCGCCACACTTCATTGACCTTGAGGATCGAACGTCGCATTGTTGTCCAACTTTTTATTGAGCCCAGTCGAGTCTATTTCACTACCCAGCCATCGAACTGCTCTTTGCATGGTGATAATATAATGATTGAACAAAATGTAATTTCTCCGAATATCCCGACGATAATCGATATTTAACTGTATGCACGTATGTTTACCTGTCCGCTTGTTACTGGAGTTGTCGACCCAAACTAGACACAATTCTACAATGCTTTGCTCACAACATCTTGTTCAGCTGTTTGCTTGATTAATATTGTTTGGGTTATTGGCAGAATCGTTTGTTTGAAACGAACGAAACTACCCTTCTTAAAAACAATTTTGTTTTGCAAGGATTGCACTCCGGGGGGTTATAGACGTTCGTTTTGTCGTTCTGTTTAAGTAATGAATCAATTGTCTTTCTCATTTTTGGCTAATATGGAAATACACTGCATGCTGTATTCTTACCCGTGACATCTGCTACTCATTCCTGTTGGGATTGTGTGCAAGCATTAAAGACAAGCAACTGTTAGAGAGTAAACTGTATTGTATCATTCTGTCGTCCGATTTCTAACTTTGATTATAGCGACCTAATTTCTCTCGCCTTCCTTTAGTGCACTTCAATCATAATCGGCTGGTAGGTAAACGTAATCACTAAACCCAAATCTGTATGATGCGTGAACTCTCGATAGCTTGTAATCGTACGGTGCGTTAATGTGGGAACCTCATGGACCTAGTGAACACGGTACGCGATACTACTGACTACGTCTGAAGGATGATAGTTGAGTGTGATAAATATATCTACTATGTGTATATATTTCCGTACATGAAAAATGGTGGCCCCGATGCACATCCAGTGTTGTTCGGTAATGAGCACATTTTTTGCATGAAATACAGTGCTGTTTCCGTTGTATACTTACGGACGAGATGCAATGACAGGTTGATCATCCCGTCTGTCGAAAACATTTATATCTTAAACCTTGAGTTCCGCGCAAAGGTTGTCCTTTACAAGCACAAATAAACACCTGACTTCTTGGATTCTCCATGCTTCGTTCATTTACTGGAACACTGGAACATGCTCCGGTTTAACTTTGACAACCTTCCATTCTTTGGACAATGGCTTCTAAAGAATAGAGCAATCTTGGTGCCTGGAGGGTGTCGAAACTCGTTCGAAATTCATCCGACAAGTTTTCGTGACAAGCCGGTTGACCGCAGCTCATTGCAATCGTTCTTATGGTTCTGGAACAGTCAATGAGGCCACTCGCCGTCTTCATTGGTCAACCGTGTCGCTTATCTCTCTGACCCTACGGAAGATGACAGAAGGGGGGAAAGTGGGTGTAACCTACAAAGTTCGCACGACGTAGAACACATACGAACACCATCTCTGGAAAGCCGGTCTTCTGTCTATGGGTGCTTGAGCGATCCATTCAGACTTGCAAAGGCTTCGGCCGTTGTCATCATCGTCTGTACGGTGTTGTCTCGGGTGTTACAGTGACAGCCATGTGAGCACGTCTGATGATCGCCGTAAGTGTTAAAGTCAGAGCTGAAACACTCACAACAATTGGTTGATTGTGGTCTCCGAGCCTGGACTATTAGTATCTGGGGTGGATGACAACCAACTGCAAGTACACTATGGCTTTAAGTGATCTAGACTTGATTCAGGAGAGACAAACCTCATATGAATGACAAAGGAATCTGCTGGTTACTGTACTAACAGACCAGTACGACTGAGGACAGACTACCTGCAATCAATCACAGTCCAGTACTATGGGCGGTCTGGACTAGGGTAGGCACTGGAAGCAGTTGACTAGAGATGAAAATGTGTCAGCCAGTAGCTCATTGGAAACCAGCCAAAGAATTCACGATAGAAACGACTGCTGGATGCACACTATCCGTTTCGTTTCACCAGAGGTATTCGCTGAAGAATCGAACCAAATACCAGTTTTAATCAGTTTCAGCTTCCCCGCATTGTTCTATGTTTTTATAAGGGTTTTTATCAACCACGGTGCATGCCTCAAAGATGTACAAGCTGTCCCTGTTATAACTGACTTTAAATGCATAATTATTTCTACGTTCTCTTGTACAAACTCATAAGTTCAAGCCCATATCATGGTCAACCCAAAATGTTACGCATACACTGATTCAACCTGAGCAAATTCGTTGTTGTTTGTCTCAGGGTACCGATTACCCACGTGATCAATGATTATTGTCAGTTATTCATCAAGCTGTCATTTCCCTTTTGCTCCTACACCTAACCTACATTCAACTGTTCACTAAATATGGACCAACTCGATATTGGTTTAGAAGGATGTAGAAAACCGTCTATTTTACAGTAAATTCTTATTGACTACCTTGTTACCTTTCTTGACAGGTCAAATCGATAAAATGCTTTTGTGCCCCCAAGAGGTGTATTTTCACCTTTTTATATACCTGAACCGCGTGGTGGTCAAGTAACAACGTGGTCACGAAATATGAAGACCTTGATTACTCCATTGAGCAAAGTGGGTAGGTGTCGCCTGCCAGGATGGGGTCCTCGTGATCACTCAAACCGCTGGTTAGAGACGCTATCCGAGATGGCGATGTGTCGCAGTAAATGACGTACCTGTATCGATACCATTTCTAGTTCTTCCACTTCGTCTTCTCTTATTAATTTTCAACCTTCTTAGTAACGTTTTCTTCCAGGATATTCCACGTCACTGTTGAGGTGAGCGGCGGCCCGAGCCACAGTACCTTTTGGTCAGGCTCTTGGCTGTTATGATGATGATTATTATTATATGCCTTAACCTTCAGCAGTTGAAGAACAATTAACAAAGTGAGTCACACAGTAATGATAATCATCGTGAACCGAACAAAAAGTTAGTTAGCAGTTACAATTCATATCAGGTGAAAATAAATTTACTAATTCAGTTTCTTATGTGGCTTGAGTATTTTGTGACCGCCAAGCTTTTAATCAAGAAGAGCTTGATATAACAGTTTGGTATATGTCAATGGATACTGTTTGAACTGCCAACGTGTTGTGACTCTCCATGATATGGTGATCCTAAATAAGGGATTAACCATCAGACAGTTTATTCGTGTATCAACTTAATATCAACTTCGTTTATCGTTTGCTTAAATATACACATTTCGTGTAGTAACTCCCACAGTAGATGTCAACCTAGGTTCATTATTTTCTCGAGAATTCAGCAATCTGTACACGAGTCCGAGACTAGACACCCAGGTCACTCGGATTCAAGCAGATTGTCCACCTCGATATCTAACAGACTTCTGTTGGTCTGGAACAAAATCACTGAAAACAGGGTGCAACACCACTCTTGAGGATCACAGCAAATTCCTAGAGCTAAGTAACTTGTTAATCTAATGATGTCTAAAGTAGGTGGGAATCTGATAGCAATTTGATATTAATGGAAGGTCGTTCCAGTGATTGATAACCCTGTGACAAAAGAACTGTTGACTAAAGAAGGTTCGAGGTCACAGCTCGTAGGGATTCTTGTTATGACCTCTTCGAGTAGTATCAGCTACTGAGATAAAGAATGACTGCACAAGTACTACGCTAACGAAGAAATGTGTAACCATTAAGTCATCGTCGTGTCTTCAAAACTCAATTGCATAAAGATTGCATAAAGAAATTTTAGACGAGATTCGCCGAAGGAATACCACAGGTCAGTGACCAATTTTGTGGCCACCCGCTGGCTACGTTCAGTGCCGGTATACACAACTTGATTTGGTACACAGAAGCAACTGTCTTATATAGACGCCGTAGCAGAACATGTGGTGAGGTGGTAGTGGGTTCCGCGTATAGTGTTAATGAACTGATTACATTGTTCAGCGATTAATAAATGGGTTCGAAGCTTTGGAATCAAAACACCCGGATCCACTCAGTTCGTCTTATTCAGTAGTAAACAGGCGTCTACTGACTTGAATATCAATAATTGGAAACAGAGTGAAGAGCCGCTCTTATAGATCACGACAAGTGCCAAGAACAGAATAAACCTATGAGTGTGACTGCTTTAAGTAATTGAGAATCTAACAATGATTTAAAACTACCACTGGAAGTGCAACTAACGATCTTAGAAGCTAGACTAATTCAAGGATTAGAAATCTCATAAGAAAGTCGTTACCTGAGGAAGTTCCGGAGAAGGAGCTAGTGAAGTTTCCTGTCATGTTCTCGTCAGTCGTTATTATCCGCTATAATGAAAAACTGTTCTACGAGACCTAAGTAGCGAAAGTGGGTATCCTTTCATACAAAAATTTCTGAAAATTCAATGATATGAGAGTTGTATCAAGTTTAAGTAAAACAATACAAATAAAGTTGTTTAAAAATATATAAAACATGACACATTTCACTTTGTCTCGCAAAATAGTGTTCGCACTTATCCCAGTGACACGTGCCCTGAATGTACCTTAAGGTACATTTAGAGATGCATAGACGTTCGCGTGCTTAGCACCCCATATGTGTGGGCAGATACGTAGAAAAATACAGAAAAACGTCCATAAACACAGAACATATATGTATATACCTATGAATATGGCATTATATATATGGTCAGAGGATACATTTATGTATCTATGAGTCCACATTATCTGATACATATATACAAATGTACGAATATAATTATCAATATACAAATGGACGCATTTATTTCCTCTCTTTCTATGTGAAAGTATGCGCTTCTACAACGGAAAATTTATAATTATGTGCTGTTGGTCGGAAAGCGCATTCTGGTATTAATTAATTTCGCAACGGATTTATCCATCAACCATTCAGAAAATTCGACAGTTCAAACTATTTTTTCCCGGGTATGAAAAGAAACCGCTTCCCCCACGTAGCGACTGTGGTAAATAATGTTTTTG
Organism: Paragonimus skrjabini miyazakii; assembly: GCA_014338405.1. Taxonomy (NCBI): domain Eukaryota; kingdom Metazoa; phylum Platyhelminthes; class Trematoda; order Plagiorchiida; family Troglotrematidae; genus Paragonimus; species Paragonimus skrjabini miyazakii. The sequence continues at coordinate 137,956 of JTDE01021434.1, read as the reverse complement.
ATGATCGCGCTCCACTGTACACTTCTGATGATTTTGTTATTCTGTTTACTTCGTTTTAATCTAGCTATTTACTTCCCATTTCCACCCGGTAACCTAGGCAAACCCTGTCCGTGCCTCGCTAGCTTGAGATGCTTCATCTGTACACTATTTTCTACGGTCGGCAATAATACACGCGGTCAAGGCTCTGAATGCTAGTCTTCACTGTCCTACCTGTTTCGACATTGGGAAACAGATTGGGGGGTATTGCTCTGCCGAACTTTCTCAACACACCGAGACTGGGCTTGACCGACCTACCTGGCCGTTCAGACGAGGGCGACGACGATGACCGAAACATGTGCCAATCGGAGTGGATTGCTCACATACCCATTTGCCTGAGGTGATGTCCGTGTGTGTCCTGCGTAGTACGACCACACCTAAGGGCTCACTGCAGATGTTAATCCGCCCCACCCCCTACCTCGAAGCAGTCTGTTAGCGGGGTCCGGGCGAGTTAGCCTCCTTTACTCTCTGCATCCGGTGTGCCCGTTTCCTCTCACCCCATAAGAAGCAGCCAATCCCTGTGTCTGTCAGTCTAGTTACGTGCACGTTAGCCGTGCGACCCCGTTCGCTGTTGCAACCCAGAGACACTTTCAGTTGATATCCAGACCTCTTGAACTTTAAAAGATATAGGGCCAGGTGGTCGTCGCTTATGCGCCCAGTAAGCAGAGTTGTGAATAATACACCCGGTTTATTGTAGTCTGATCGCACGACATGGTAGCTTACTACTTCATAAACAAAAGTTCAACAGAATGACACCTTAATCGAGCGTCTTTATTCAGTTGGAGAGCTCCGACGAAGAATGAACAGGTGTGTGGGAAATTTTGTACATTAAGCCTTTCATCCCTTAAATACCAGTACTTCACTAAGACTTGACCTAATGTCAGCTCTTCCACACAATACTTCGTCGTGATCCCTATGACCCTTGTAGTCGACCATATTTCGACGCCTTCAACAGGATCCGGTTTTTAACCGCAGATTACAGTTTTGCCCGCCTATGCTCACCAGTGATCTTACAACGAAGGTCTGCCCACTTATCTGTAGATGCACAATTTACAAACAGATCTATGGCGTCTGTCAGCGGTTTCATAGACGCTTTTTTACTCGTGGACATTCTGTTTGCGATTGTCCAGATAATAATTAACACAGTGTTAATGGTGGATGTACATGATTGTGAGTCCAAATGTCCTGGATGATAAATGGTTATCAAAAGCGTGCTTCGTCTTCACCATTACATACACAACAGTACACCAGTGTTTCACATTGACACCTAGCTGTTATATAACCACGGACCGAACTATGATGCAAGAGAAATGAGACTTAATTACTGCGACCACCCTTGTTCACACTTAGACGTTCAACTTTAAGGTACCCACACCATGCAAACAAACAACCGAACTGTAGGTGAAGACGAGGTACCATCAGTAAAACGGTTTCCTTACGGCAATCACTACTTTCTTTAATCGCTACTTGCACATGCTTTACAGACAACTTGGTTAAACAGCGACGAACGAGTCCGAATAGCCATAATCTCCCTTAAGGTCTCCAGCCTACGACTCTGAGTTTGAGGGCTTCGATTCAGGTGGTGCACCTGACATGCAGGAAATGAGGTTTTGCTGATTGTACTTATTTTTTATGATACTTCGTCATTCGCCTCACACCAGTCGATGATTGGCTGACGCGCTTGATGCGCGTCCTAACCATCAACGTCAGGGCATAGTTACAGAATGAACGAATGAACCCTCTCCATATTATTTACCACATACCTTCTTCGTAACCTCATCAGTGATTATCCGATGTGAGAAATCGACCAAATACGTCGATGAACAAATAACTGAAGACGATCCACGAATCCTACCCTGAATGGTTAGGTTCTGCAGGTATATAGTAACTCGGCTCCCATCGTCGTCTTACATAACTTAAACTTCAGAGATGCCTCCTTTAGCCAAAAATGTCCGAGAGAGTTATGAAGTGCATCCATGGTCTGCGTATCCCCGAAAAATCGCCGTATTTTTTTGTTGTTAACCAAAATCAGCGTCAGTAGTCTGATAAAGCTTGATAATTCACGAACGAATAAAACGGGTAGTAGAGGGCCCAGGATAGACTCATTAAAAATGCCGTTATTCGATGGAAACAAGTCTGGTAACTGATCGCTTATCCTCAGTTGGAATCTGTCCCCCGTTTAACAACCCTCAAATAACCCCTAAATTGTCCATCAGGCCGTAGTTACTGATGTTTGTTTTCTCTTTATTTATCAAACCAATTTCAGTGTTAGAACAACCAGATGATGAATAGAGTTAGTGTTTTTGGATGCTAAAAAAATGAAACATTTAAAAATCTTGGTATGATTTGGATTCATCGGGAGGTTGAAAGTATCGGTTGACCAGTTATGGACATACAAAAGTTATCCGATTTGCATAAACATAGAAGAAGTGATTCTACTTGAACGAAACACATTCTTTCACATGATATACGTGACTCTCAGCTCCTAATTTTCGTCGCAACTTGTCTAATCCCACTTAATGGGGGTCTTGCAAGACAAATGCGTATCACCGTACGCATCATCCAAACGGCCCACACTCGGCCAAACTTTGCTCAGCTTGTCAAATATCACTTTTCCCGGACGGTGCCACGGGGCTGGGAAGGCTGCTTCTTGACGACTGTAGGGACGATCCCAGTTCTCTCTGGTAACATCCTGAAAATGATGAATTCACATGTGGTTTGGTTTAGTGTTGAGGTAGTAATTTAATTTCAGAAAAACACGAGGGCATTAACCAAAAAGTGAGTGTATTACGCGAAATCAATCATCCTTTGCAGAAAAATTTGTGGTTGGATGCAACTTTTTCCAGGTGGTAACTTGCTGACAGTCCTGGAAGCAGTCGACTTACGTATTTGTTGGAGTTCGTCAGCACATCTTCGTCATGACCGGGAGTTGAACTTCGACTACGCTTTCATGTTGAGCATTGCACCACGGCTCACACATTAGCCGCGAACAGGGTTAGAAATATAATTCCCCTAAGGACAGGTGCAACCAGCTGGCCCACGTGTACAGCTAAACGTACTGGAAAGTAACCTTTCCCATAAAATTAAGCGCTGCACTGACCACAGATGAAATAACATACCTGTTAAACCAAGCGGCCATTATTTGGATTTCCTTCTTCCTATTTTGCGAAACGTTATGCCCCTTTTGTCCGATATTCAATATTGAAGTTTGATGCTTTTGTTTAGTACAAACTTCTCGCTGTATGCACGAACCACAATCTGTGTCCCGCTCAGATCAAACTGGAAAAGAACTATCTCAACATGTTTGACAGAATAGTGAATGAAGTATAATCCCTGTTTCGTCATCAAAATAAACTTAACTACTGGTTGAGAGGGGTTGACTAGAAGGTCTGCGAAAATGTGAAAACTGCAATTAGTTGTGGGCGAGTTTCATTTTATGTTAATCGAAATCTCCTGTTACTTATCAACGATGGAAAATTCCTTAGTACAGAGCAGGAGAGAGCTCAGACAGCACTATCGCGCGCTGTTACAAGCTAGCGGCATAAACGACTGGAAAGTAGCAGAAATTAATGTTCTCTCGACAGTGAAATTATTCACCCAACACTTTCTAATAGTTTGCCCCCCGTTTCTTCTGCCATCCATGTGTCTTCGGGCGATAATTGTTTCCTGAGGCCAAGAAGACTGATAAACATTGGCACCTTCAATGTCCGCACTCTCCGACAAATCGGTCAGCAAGCTGCTCTGGTTAGTACTGTCTCAAGTCTGGAGCTTGATGTGTGCTGCGTGTCAGATACGCGATTCTAGCACGGTTATCCATTTGAGCTCACCTTCAGATAACTGTCGATCCAAGCACTTTTCTGTCAGGGTTTCTGGTGGCGCCGAAGCTGAATCTCGTGGTCAAGCTGGAGTGAGAATCGCACTGAATTCCAGAGCAGAGCAATGTTTTCTCGATTGGGTCCCAGTGAATAGTCGCTCGTGCGCTGTCAAACTCAATACATCGGTAAAAGTCTGTCGACGCAAATCAAAAGGCGTACGGTCTAACCGACAGCTGTTCGGATACTACCAAGGATGTATTCCATGACACCTTCGTTGACCTTCTGGAGCAGACTACACTCAGAAATCATCATACTAGCAGGCGATTTGAATGCTCTGTTTGGTCGTCTATTTTTCGGACAAGAAGCGGCTGGGAGTATGTTCGGAGTCTGGACATAACGTATTGACGATGGCAAACAACTGCTGCAGCTGTGATTATTTCATGGTCTCTATATTTCGAGTACCTCATTTCAACTCAGGAACAAGTGCTGTGTTACATTGAGATCTCCCTGTGCTTCTCACCCATGGACATCACTCGATCACATAGCAGCCGGTTACAGGTGGCGCCACTCTGTTAAAGACTATCGTGCCTTTTGAAAAAAACCACCTGTATTCGGATCATGCTGTTGTACGTGCCAATTTTGTCTTGCACTTTGTCCGAAGGTCACATTGGTAGATGCATTGGAGTGTGGAAAATGTAATAAACGCTTACCAGGGGGTGTTGATGAACAAGTTGCCCAGTGCGAGTCAGGTAAGAGAACTTTAGGAATACTGAGAACAAACCACCGCAGTTATGAAATCATGTCGTGAAGAGGTATGTTCAGAAGGAGCTGTTCAGTTACGACAGAACTGGATTTCCGTCACATAGATGGGCCTCATGAACATGCGCCGCTCGATTCCACCTGGTTCTGAATATGATGACGACCGTCAGGAATTTAAACGCAAGCTGACTAAAAGTTTGCGCAAAGACCGTTAGCATCGCTTGATCTAACAATCAAAAGAGGTAGAACAAGCCTTCTTGCCTGGGAACAACAGAATGCTGTTTCCCCAGATTCGTGGTTGTACTGGCCGTCAAGTCGGTGTTAGTGAGACCATATGTGAAGAAGATGGTTCACTTATTACCAGTCAATCGCGCCGACTTGACAGGTGGGCTGAACATTCTGAAGAACAGTTCAGCTGGCCTCAACCAGATCATGTGGACGACGGGACCCGAATGGTCAGTTATTGCACTCCAGACGGTCCTCCGTTGGAAGTAAAAGTGGCCCTGGAGCTTAAGTTATCGAAGCGTAACAGAGCTCTTACATCAGATTTCCTCCTTCCTTTTCTTTTCAAGGCTGGTGGGTAGAGGTTGATATCAGGACAGACAAAACTCCTCCGGATGATTTAAGAAACTGAAGAGTTACCTTGTGATTGATGCCTATCATCAGTAGTTCCCGTTTTCAAAAAGGGGACCTGAAGTCTATGTGACAACTACAGAGGCATCAGTCTAGTTTTTATCGCATTCAAGTTCCTCACAGCCTCATTCCACTAAACCCAGAAAAAGTCAAATGCGTGAAAAGCAGTCGAGATTTCGATCTGGCCGAGGGTGCGTTGATGGAATTTTCACACTCCAACGGATCTTAAAGCATCGGCAGCCGATCGTCGTGATCTTTCTTAACCTAAAGGCTACTTTTGATTTGGTTGCTTGTAATGTTCTCTGGAACTGTCTTCTTCGCAAGGGAGTACCAGGGGGAATACATGGATCTGTAGAGATCATTGTACGCCCACTTTGAAAGCAAGGTGAGGGCGTTCATCAATTCTAGTGGTGTTCGTCAAGGGTGTCCGATTTTCCCCTTCCTGTTCAATTTTGTCATGGACGACATTCTGGAGGGTGCTCTTCGGGAATCCAGTGTGCTTGTTGCTGAGCTTCTCCTTGGCGCTAGATTGACCGATCTGGAGTACGCAGACGACAATGTTTTACTTAGCCTCTCTGCCGAAGACATGCAGACCATGTTGGACAAGGTAGGTGACCGGACTGGTTTGTATGGAATGCGCTTCGCACCTTCAAATTGTTGCTTCAGGACTGGAGCGTTCCCACCCCTACCTTTTTTATCGTAGATAATCCGCTCGAGACTTTGGACAGTTTCACATACACGAGTAGCACTATCTCGTCAGGCTGTAATATTCCTGATGAGATATAAGCGAGGAGAGCGAAGACACGAGTTGTCTTTATCAACCTGTATCCTTTGTGGCGTCTAAATGACGTCCGGTTGTCGGTTAAAGGGAGTGATGTTCAACTTGAAATTAACCAAATCCCCGACTACTCATTATTAATCTAAAATGTCACCCAACACGTTTAGTGAGATCGGAGATTTCGACCTGTCTCAGAAGTCCTGATAGCTGGGTTATCGATTGGAGTTAACGGGGAAGTTAATGTGTCTCCTCTCGAGAGGATCGGGCAACCTGATCATTACTAACAAGCGAAAGCGGTTGAGCGTTCATATGCGATAATTCGGTTGTGTCCAATGTGAAGTCAATGGCGCAGTGGCCAACACGGTTTCCTCATGAAAGCGTGGCTGGAGTTCTTGTCCCGGCCTTGGTGAGGATATGCATTACTGACGTGATCTGACAAGAGCAAAACCGGAGTCTAATGATTCTCCTCGAAAGACGCTGTCTGGAAAGTCTATCTAAATGCGAAGGCTTCGACCAAATGTGAGTGATATTCAACTTGAAAGATATATAGTGTTTGTATGCTTTCTGTTTTGCTCTATGGTTTGGAAACGTGGCCTGCTCGCAAGGAAGATATCAACAGGCTTGTTGTACTTGACCATCGTTGTCTCTGCCAAATAGCCCACATTAAATGGATTGATCCCGTGAGCAACACGGTTGTTCGACTGCGCGGATTCCGGAACGCACGAGGTGCGCGGTCAGTTGGTCAATCAATCATGTTGCACAATTTGCGATGGTTGAGTCACGCCCTCTGTATCCCATCTGATCGTTGACCTTACCGGGCATTGCATACGGAGACCACCAGCAGTTGGGCAAACTCGCGTGGTGGTTGAGTAACAACGTGGTCACGAAATATGAAGACCCTGATTGCTCCATTGAGCAAAGTGGGTAGGTGTCGCCTGCCTGGCTGGAGTCTTCGTGGTCACTCAATCCGAGATGGCGATGTACCGCAGTCAATGATGCACTTGCATTCATATCATTTCTAGTTCTTCCATCTAATCTCCTTTTATTTCTCTAACCCTTTCAATAACGTTTTCTTCTTCTGAGACTTTCCATGTCACTGTTTTTATGAGCGGCGACCCGAGCTGCAGCACTTTCTGGTTAGGCTCACGGCTGACGATGACGATGAAACCGGTCGCGGTGTGCCGTCTGATGGCATCTTGATATGTTATAAACACCGAGTACAGTCGAACTATGCAACGATCAAACAGGTAAGCAGATCATACGTTGAGTGAGCTCGAGGGAGTGTATACATACGTATGCGTATTGGTCGTCCGTGTTGTCCTGCCAAACACTTTTCATTAGTTAACTACAACGGTGGAAGTATTCGACACCATTTTTGATAGGTTTCCATGTTCACTTTTAACAATCCTATTAATTATATGAATGTGGTTGAGACTGTCTTGTTCGCATCATTGTGCAACTGCCGGTACACTACCTGATAATCACCGCACAATTACGCTCAGCGGGTCAAACATACGCTTATGCTCGCCCAATTTTTATACAAAGAGCATCTTAGTATATTACTTTCTACACTGCTATCGCACCTCCTTTTCCCATCGGTTGAAATCGATCGGCCATTTGTGCGTGGTCTGTAAACTAGTAAACAGCCGCAATGGTCTCAGAAAGGATTTGCAAATCCTAGTGGCTAACCCTTTTGCTCCCTCCTATGGCTGTGATAAACGTTTGCTAGATTGTAAGTCAGTCACCCATGGCTGATCGATTTCAGCCTGTGAGAACATGAAGTACAACGGCTAAAGAAAATCCAGCGTGTGCCACTCTACAACCCCAGTGGGTAAGTGCCTGAGCTACAATTCTGTCATTTTATCGCTGGTCTTGTGTCCTAGTTCCTGGTTTGTTTGGTGCCGATAAGACCCAGCTACGTGTAAACCAGTAACAAACATTTCGCCAGTTCCCACTGGAACGAATTTCTGGGCGTTGGTCTGAGGAACGTGATCAAATGAGATTCCATACTTTACTTGTGCTGTTGCATAAATTCGTTCAGCTACATGACTTGACGTGGAATAATGCAAGGAAGAAGATTATCTGGATCTGCATCCCACTGAGTGCTCACTTTTATGAACCCACCTCATCAGATGATCGATCTGACTAAAATCTTACAGCAGGAAATTCACCAACAGTTGTAGCATTTCGATTTTCACACGATAAGATACCGTGTAAAATATTATAGGTTTCCCGCAGTAATTTAGCCTCTTATGATCGTTTTTTGCCTATATGAAGCCTTGCAGTGATGATCAGTGCAACTGTCATTTCTTATCACTTCGATCCGGAGGTAGTCACCGATATGGAGCTTAACCTTCACTCAGACGCATATAAATTTAGAGCTTGGGCTAATTTATCCTTTGATGAACTACTGTCTTCGCTGTATATGTCGGGAACAAGAGCACGTTGGCAGATGTACCAGAACATAGTGCTCGGTATAGGCATTACGATAAATGAAGTCACAACTCATATCAAACACAGTACAACCGTACTCTGATTCCATGTGTTGAGAAAAGGTGAATGACGATGAACACACTCTGAAAAGCGATGATTAAGGGATGGTAAGATCAACGGGCGCTCGTGGTAATCCGAGATCGAATCGACAACTCATTGGGGTGGTGATCGATATCGTTACTATTGAGTTTCCGTTACTGGGAGATCCCGCCCCTACCGCAGTTGTTGTGCGGCATTTAATTACTCGGCATTTGTTCACAAAACCGTTGATCAGTCTTATTATTAATTTAAAATGCAATATGACAATCACGTCGAAATTCAGGTAGCTTGTTGCTTAATATTTCATCTTTGTGAAATGTGAGCAATAGTACAAGCGTAAATAGATATTTCGCGTGAAAAGTAACGTTGTTATCTTTCCTAGTTTCTCCTTTGGAATGAGACATCTGTATGTACCAGCAAGCTTCCCTCCCCCATCACACACAGTCAGGATGACTAGTAGTCATTCGATCACGCAACCTAAGATCAGCTCTACTATGTGTGGTCTTCAACGGACTGCTCGACTGTCAAACTTTTCTACACGTCGTCCAAACCGGCTATCATTATTTAAGAATGATCGACCATTCGGCTCAATCATGAGTGACCTACGTAAGTGTTTCATGGCTAATCGCCTGTATAGCATCCCAATAGGATAAAACTGTTGAAATGAATAAGTTATTCACACCAGGTCTTTCTTCGTACACGTATTGCCTAGTGTTAACTGCTTAAACCCTTTATGATGCTGAATTCTGAATGATTTTTTGTACATTTGTCACTGAAGTTTTGAACGTACTTCATATTATTTTAAATCGAACTGGAAGGTTATAATGTTCCCGTTTTCCAAGTCGGTTAGCTTACATTCACATAGTTCAAAGTGGATGGGGTAACTGTCAAAGGAAGTGTTGATCTCCTGTGGGCTTGGTTACGTAAAAATGATCTCGATTTCAGACTGCTGGCAATGCGGTTCGTTGAGTGTGAGGTTGACTTAGTGATTATGCATATCCATCCATCAAAACTCATGATATGGCCAGATGGCGTCGGTCTGAAGTATCGGTCTGAAGGTATCAGCAACCTGGAACAACCGTATGATTTGTTGTGGATATTTTCTATAAAGACCACTTAAGAAAATGCGTTCGTTTTTGCTAGGAAAAATGGCTGCTATCGTCTTGTTAGTAAGGAAGACTGTTGAAGATGCGGTTTATGTTCTTCTGGTTCCGAATATGCGATGTAGACTTACAAAAGGTGTTTTCTCAACTAGTTAACTTTCCCACTCAAACATTCTTTCATCTCGGTCAGTTCTCCATATACTATGGACAATTCAAAAGCGCCTTTAATTTGACCTATAAAATACTAATTCAATCGTCATATCCTCTAAGGCATATTCCTACGCCTTGTCTAGTCCGAGATCACGCACTTACGCCGGAGCGCCAGATGAGTCTCCTGAATTGTAAACAACATAGTTTTAGTGTTTGAGTATGTCAACTCTGGAACACTGACTGGATTAATCATAACAGCGTCATTCGTTAACGGTTTTAATTGCAGACTTGATGCAGACATCCGTGAAGTATATCCGAGCCTCCAATCAGTCAGGCCATCAGACCAACTCTGAGGTGTTGAACAACTTCTAGTAGCAGTGCGAAGCAGTCATTACTCGTTCAAGTGCCTCTGCTTCATACCTGAAGGTCCATGCCCTTAGTTCTCTGTTTAAATCACAATTTTGTCTCATGTCGTTGTGTTTCTAGTCCGATATTCCTCATTGATCCTGACATAAACATTTATTTTTTCCATGGCTTTATACTTCTTTATCACCGTCCACCACCGACTTAGGTGTTTAAAACCACTGTAAGTTTCTTCTAACTGGCAGAAATCCAATGTTTACAATGAAGCACAACTGCTTCCCCTTAATGGTTGCAGACAACACCCCAAGTATAATGTTTCAGTCTGGCTTGACTATAACCCCTCATGACAGTTAAGACAGAATTTTTAATCCTGTCAGGATAAGGATATACGTTGTTTTTTTAAGTCAGTAGGGGTGAAACTCAAGCACCATGTTTATTTCTTCACTGGACAATCGTAAAGTTGACCGGAACGCGATCGATTACGTGTGAGATTCAAACAAGGAATTTTTACTTACCTCCAATGTGTGCGGAGCCATCTTCAAAGGATTGCAATCACTGCTCCATTCACCTTGAATCACTTTCTCGATTTCCTGTCTGATGCCGATCAACGCGTCGCATAATCTGTCACATTCGGCTCGAGATTCACTCTCGGTTGGCTCGATCATCAAGCTGGACGCCACAGGCCAGGACATGGTTGGACTGTGAAAACCTGATCGATGAGGACGAAAATGGTTGTGTCACGTGACACTGCACAAACGTAACCGAACTGAGACCGGGCTTTCAATTCGGCTGTAGACAGGTATGATTGTTGTGGTCGTTTTGGCCACCATTCACGACCGAATGAATCAGAATGCGAAATGCGGCGACAAATGCTACATATATGCAAACTGTTTAACCAGAAGACAGACAGCCACTAAAATGACGTGATAGCCATTTGATAACCCCCGAAATTGCATATTTCGTTCTCTCGGAAATGTCATATATGGAGTCACTCGTAGATTTATTTTTTGCAAATGCCTACTATTAGTGTGATGAGGACGAGCGATCGCCCCATACTACTTATACCACCACTATTCAGCAGCGGGGCGACAAAGTAGCCGCAGGAAAAACACGGGAAGAAACATCTCACTAACACGACGGTGCAGTATACCATGGAATAGTTCTGGCTACGTAAAGAAGCTGAGCATTACCGTCTGTCACAAACGGGACCTTCTGGGATGATTGCCATATGTAAATGAGTGTTTTGTTTCTGGTCTTGTTTGAAGCCTTAACCCGTGTTAGTTTCCTAGGTTAACATTTGCGCCATCTGCTTTCTTGGCTCAGAATATCAGTTCGAATCACTGTTTCCAAGGTCGTTCACCGGAGTTGTAAGCCTAGATGAGTTGTATGAATCTCAAGCAAAACTATTTTGTGTTAGAGTAGGTCCTGTGTGGAACATTTTGAATGAATCTATCTTGATAACAGCATCTGTAGATGACGTTAATCAAAGACTCGATACAGACATTTGTGATTCTAGTTCGATTTTCCGGTCAGCATGACCAACTTGGCAAGGCTAGAATGTCGTTCAAGCTCTAACAAAAAAATTCCCTATTGAAGTAAACGTATTTCGTGCCTAAGGGTTTCTATATTTTAATTCTGGCCTATTATATGCCACTTTGTAGTCCTGTCGTTCTATATATATTTGAAACCAAGTGCTTTAGGTGTGTTAGTGTTTCCTCACTTTCTCCTTCTTTAATACCATCCAACAAAGAGTCAGGTGTACATAAACATTTCAGGTTTTCTCCAATTTGTAAAACTCTGAGGTTTTCAATACGGATTCAGAACAGAAGATTATGCATATAGTTGTCGTTTAGACGTAAGCCACAACTTAGGATTCGGCTGCTTCGATCCCGTAAAGCAAATGATAATCAGTTACACATGTGCATTATCAATTAAGCCACGAAGCCAAACGAGCAGCTAAGATTATTCACCGTTGGGCAAAAGAAATCTATTAAACTGGTCAATGATGTCAGTATTGGCTCTTTACCTAATCCACCGAGGCTGTCTGTCTCTGGGATCATTTGGTAGATTCAATGTAACAATGGAATGGAAGAACATCCAATTCCACACGTGATATTCCTGAGCTTCTGGTACGGCTAAGTAATTCAACCAGTGGAGCCCAGGTACAGTCAAGATATGCATTATCTGTCAGCTGTTCGAATCTAGCCGAGGCTCTGTTTTTCACAATTAAGTCATTATCTAACTTATCTGTCGGGGAAGTCGTCACTTCCCTTAAAATATTTTGACAAAAAGACTAACAAAGGACACTCACGTATTGTTCACCTTTACCACGGTCGTGTACTTCTCCGGTCTTCACGAACGACCTCAGCCGTCGTGCCCCGTGCCTAAAGTGAACTGTCTGGACTTTTGTCTAGTTCATTCCTTTTGACCTTGTTTCGTTACTAGCCGCAAACCCTATGAGTACGAACGGGTTGGTGACCATGCTGCCTTCGAACTCAGCGACATAATGAAGCTGTGTTTGAAGGCCAGTCTTTTTCCTGTGTTCTTGCGGCAGCCTCGGGTGGATGGGTTGGTTGGGAAGAGACTAAGTGACCGCGTATACTCCGTACTCCGTCGTTTATTACGGTTATAAGCCGTTAACCATTATTCCGTTTCCGTTTACGCAGTTAAAGCATTATCCAATCTATCACGCTACTGATTGCTAGTAGCATATTGTTACGTGTGCTTGTCCGTTTCGACTCTAGTCCAATTTCGGCCCAAGGATGCAAACGGTGAACTCTCATGTGAAGAAGTTTGAAAAACTAACTGAGGTTCGCTGATGAAAAGAATAAACCGTAAGACTTATCGATTGTCGTTGGTGATCACTTTTTCACTCTAAAATCGCAGTACGACGCGATTGCCCTTTCTTATTTTGTGGTTACCTATTCTCTCCTTAAACACCAAAGAATATATTTTCTTGTTGACCATCTACCATACTTTCTTACCCTTTTCTTCTGAAATTCAACCCAAAGCCCGAGTGTCTTTGAGCACATTCTGATGGTTATTCTGACGATGTTGATGATATTCAACAGTCTAAAATTAGCACACAGAGTAGGCACTATGAACTAGAGCTAATGAAATATACCTTGTTTCTACGATCGCTGTAATCACGTCCTTAATTTGTGTGAGCTGGTGAACTTGTTATACCAAGTAATTTTATTTCTTTTAATGCCTTCCAGTAAAAACTTTCTACTGAAGTTGATCAAGGTTTCCGACTCAACAAGGTTCAACTAGCGTTCAATTTAACCTAATTGACCAAACTATTTTCAACTGAAACTCTATTCGAAACGTTATTCCAACCTGGGCAATTACTTTGACAATTGTTTTTTAACCGTTTGTTTAAGCTAGCCAGATTTCCAGAGTAGCTGTTGTCATGGCAGTGTAGCTAGTTTGTCTTCATTAACTGGATGTGCAATGTAAACTAAGAATACCTGACAGTTTTTATAACTTGCATCTATTTATCTTTCATGAGATGGCGCCTTTTAGACAACTACTGTTAACAACCTTCTAGTGACGACTTTTTAGAGACAATTCAGTGTAACAGAGATACCAGTTCCAAACCTGCACGTGCTTATCACGGTCGGAATGCTGGTAACAGACAAAGTATCACATGGATGATTCGGGCCAATTAAATATGCATTTATTCACGGTCATCGGTCGCTAACAATCCGAATGTGTAATGCAAATGAGGCCCAACGTTCAATCCGGTTGACAATCAGACCCGATAATGTCCAACTATGGGCGGAGTTGGAATGAATGCAATTGAGTTCTGTATCCTAGTTACCAACGTTCATGAAATACCATGATAAATTGTTGCAAAAAGCCAGTCCCAACACTCGAAAAAGAATATTCGCTGCTTTGATACTTACTTACTATGGAATGTTGTTTAGTTCTACCGTGATAAACAGTTATTCAAAAATTCCCTCAAATGAAATGGAGAAAGGCGTTTTCTCTGTGACAATTGGAGAACAGGTGCTCTGTAGTCACAAAGAATCGTAAACCCCCAACTTCGTCGATCGGACGACACATCCTGTCAACTGGCCACAACGTGAACCTATCCTCAGCCTTCACCATCATAGTACACCACCACAACCCGCGGTTCCTAAAATTTACTGAAACCGTTGTGATAAACCGGTTCAAACCTGTGTTATGTGTACAAAAGCAATTATTTGTGAATCTGAGGCTGCCGTGGTCCTAAGTCGCCCTGAGTGTCATTCAGATCACACGACTGAAAGTTTTTGTTATTGTTGGTTTTTTGTTCATACCCCCCACCCTCCCAATTACTGTAGACGTTAAATTAGAAGTTTCCCGTGCTATTAGATATTTGGTACTGACGAGCCAATACGAAATGCTACCAATGTTTGTCTTCTAACTGTTTTGTTCAAATTACTGAAAGGATGTAACTGCTTTAAGTTTTTACGTTTCTGGTTGTTTACGTCTACTAATCTCGAATGATATCGTCCCATTCATTCCTCAGACCATCCTGAGACAAATAATTCCCGTTGTTTAAAACGCTCTAAGTAATATGCGTAATCGTGATTGCGGTATTAATAAATGCCACCTAATTGGCTCACACGAATATTGGGAGGTCGATTTTGCGTGTGTACTCTGTTCCTCTTGGCCTCATGAACAAGTGAATCTGTCTATCATACAAAGTGAGCGAATCAAGCATATTACCAATCGTTTTTGCCCCACCTTGTTTCAGTTTCGATGTAAAAAGTTTATTTTCTGCAGACAAGCACGACCTTTGGTAGGCGTCATTGTAATTAGGATGCAACTGACTCGACAGTAATTACAAAACGCAGAAACGATTGCACAATGAGTATATGGTCACTTTAAGATACAACGTACGTACGTACTGAAGTAACAAATCGACACATAAATCCTACTCAACGTTACCAGCTGTGTTCTTCTTTCAGAAGACAGGCCTACCATAACCCATTAATGATTAATCCCTACATTTTTGGGAAACTAGCTGCTGCGGACCATACTGTGAGTAAAGATTCGGCAATAAAAAGCAAAATGCAATCGTAAGGTCTTGAATAGGAAGAAAAATATGGAGGTATATAGCAAGTATAGTGTAGTTACAATAATAAGCATCAGTACACTCTATGCAGAGTTAGGTAGAAAAACGAATGAATTTAGAGTTGGATCGAGAAACCATACCAAACCCTTGTGACACAATGCGTCTGTAGAGTAGTAAAACAGGACAGATAGCAGACCATCATAAACTAGGATTTCGGAAACAAAGACCACATTGTGGCAGTTATTGCTTATTACGATTGAAGCCGAAGAGAAGTAACTACGCAATACAGCTCGCCTAGATGTGTCTAACGCAATCAGTCTTTTCGTTGATGGTACACTGTGAATAGGTTGATGACCCATAAACCGGTGATGGGTAGCGCACTCACGGCCCCACATAACTACGTCATCACGAGTCATGGAGCTTATGCCTGGTCTGTCAAACGCGTGGCTAAGAATTCACGACCGCGCAAACTCTACGCGTTGAACTTTCGAACGCCTGTCTAGATGGCACTCCTCCAGGCAGTCCGGCTCAAGGCTACGTCCTCCAAACAGACGCGCATTCGCATAGAACAACGCGCCCAGCACTGTTGACACTATTTACACTTAAAGTCCAAGTCATGAACTCCGCCGACCCATGAACCCATTCATCGTACCGAGTAATCGCATTACACACTGTACGTCAAACAGAGCATTGCGGCGTCACCATGCAACCTCTATGAAACTTGTATGCAGAAATCTGTGATTGTAACTCATTTGCGAGTTAGTTGTGTTGGTTACCTCAGACTCCACGGATTTCGTCAATCAGCGTGTATGTGAGCAATATTAACAGGAAATGCGCAGAAACCCAGTCTGCCCTCAGGCTGCTAGAAGACGTTATATTTTCATAAGGTAAGATGTAATAAGTAGTGTGGTTAAGTACCGAAATTTACAAGAAGCACAGGACCGGTTTCGTGGTTGCTGTCACTCAGCAAGCACGCATACTGGGTGAACTTCGACTACACACCTTACTATACGAACGGCAGCTAGTGCCCTTAACTCGTGCACTTGTTCACGGACTCCATCGAACCTGAGGTAAACGGCACAGCTTAGTCGCAAGTGAGTCATTCTATACAAAGTTCAACGTTCGCAAAGGATATTCGAGAATATCCAAGAGTGTTAAGGTTTGAAGCTAGTAACTCACTTGCTTGCTAATTGTAGGGTCTATCTCGGATTCATTGAAGTACGTAGTTCAGTGCGCATTTTGACAGCGCATACTGAAACCATGCGGAACCTCAATCTGCATCAAATTCCTAGGTGCCACTTTAATTTCGGGTTTGTTGTCAAAGTATTTCACGCACACTGTGATCATTGAAACATCTAACCCACTGAAGTCAAGTCTCCTGTAAACAGTTTGTTGGATTTATTAGGATGGACTGCCTCGCAACATGCGGACATTTTGTCCAACCTAGTGACTGACATAGCTAACTTACTTGTCTGTTGTACATAACTTACCTGTTTCACGTTTGCGACTGATGAGAATAAACGAGATGTTAACATATTGCAACATATGTCTTCTTTCTATACTGATGAGATCAATTTGAAAATGTGTTTTATTCTGTCCACCCGGCATATTAAACAATCGGTGTTCACTGCCAAGTTGATCATACAGTCTGCATTATTTTACCACATCCAAATGATAAATTTACAACATCGCGTAACTATGAGCTAAGTGAGGAAAATAGGCAGAAAGTATGAATTCATTTTACGCACTCTCTTCATGTGTAAGCATGTGACTACCATGAAAACAAAAAACAAGGCATAAATGAATTGGTCAACATTACGAATCGATCCAGCTAAACCAAATGTACTGATATACTGGTTCCATTCCTGAAAGCTAATCAGTGTTAGGAGCTTTCAAACGACCGTTGTTTAACTCGATCTCTCGTTTTTAAATACCCAAAGGTAAAATGAGTAAATATATGTCATGATGGTCTCGTGTTGATGAGGTTCCTGTGGCAACATCTTTTTTTACTGTGTGTAGAATGTCTGCCTTTTTTACATCACTAAATGGAGCAACATATCAAAACACGTGTGTGTCCTACTAGATGGACTGCTAGTTTGATGTTTTTCTGAATATGTTTTCGGACGATCGCATATAGTTTGTTGCATTCGTGATGCAGGTAACCTGTTGTAATCCCATCTCTAATGGACAATCCGTCGTTTTTAACCACTGCTTAACAACAACGTGTTTATGCCCGATTCAACTCATCCTCCCACCTCGGATCTCCTCATATATTTGCTCTACATTCCATGCTAGATTCCCACACTAGCACTTATTTTTCCGTACGCTGTCTTACTGTTCCGGTTCTTTTCCAGCTAGTCCTTACTTACCCGGACCACTACGCGAGTCAGTCACCTTATCCGTAAGCTGATCACCTAGCGGAATCAAAGTTTGTCTACAACCTATGTTGCCTATGACTAGCTGCTGCTTTGATCAAGGATTTCACCAGCATCATCATCATTGCGTGACAAACTCCTTGAATTAATGGTTTCACATTTGTTCTAGATGTAAGTAAATATAGTTCTGAAACTTTGTATCTTGTGGCAAATGAAGCATACTGTTGACTAAGTTGGTTTAAATAAATTACGGTGATTATCCAAACCTAACAGTTCACTATGGTTTGTCATTTAAACTATGATTCAGCACTTAAAGCAGTTCACTGGATGTGTTTCGACGAATTCCGGATTAAAACACATAAGGCGTAAAGAACGGTAAAGTGAAGCACGCTTTTAACTAACGGTTTGATACTATAAGAAGTTGAGTGGGGCTTACATGTTTTTATGGAACAGTACCTTTATTGTTGTAATTATTATAATAATTAGTGTTAGTATCATTATCAGTATTAGTGTTGTGAATATAGAATGTGAATGGTGCAAGGATTGTTTATTTGGAATATATGGGCTATACGTTTCATTACCATAACTAATAAATTCTCATTTGCAAATAACGTTGATCTAAGGACGTCATCGTTGTTACTGTTGCAAATGCCCAGTTCTTGTATAGAAGGGAAACCATTGCATGCCAAAGTGCACTCCAATATTTCCTCGTGTATTCCCCCCTTAATTCAAAATTCAAATACATACTACTGCCTGACTACTGAGTAGTGGTTTGAGTGGTAGAATGCAGTTGCTTGCACTCACTATATTAGTATTAGAAATAATATCAGTAACATTATTCGTGAAGAACTTACAGGCATTATTCTCATTGCACTCATTATTTAACATGTGTCTATTGAAACAAGAATTTACACGCATGCTACATTCGCGAGTCATAGAAGATTCCGAATTCCACTCAAATTTCATATTCTTGCTTCATTTTTTTGACTCTACTGAAATGCGCATTTCAGAATGCAGCGTCCTTAAATTACGATGCTTTCTAATTCAGTCTGTAAGGTTAGTCAAAGTCCACTGAATACCAACGATAATAAGTTTCGTCTTTTCAATAGTGAACGAACCGGTTATAAATTTGTTTATTCACGAACTGAGAAAATCCGTCCCCATCGATTGCATTCCCTATTTTTCCCCACTAACCTGCCACTTGTTCCCACTACCTCACCCACCCCATTTTGTTTTACTGAACTAATTTGTCATTAAATGTCCGCGGCACGAATAGCCACTCTTGTTGTAACGCACTGTGTTGGCGCCACTTTTGTTTTCGATTGTGTAATTCGTGTGCATGTCTTACTGGGCATTTGGCTCGCGCTTGTTTCTATTGTCTCCTTTAACAGGACTGTCATTGGAACTCTTACTTCAGAAGAACGCTGTCCCCCGGTGTTTCCAAGTTGCTCAAAGTCGGTTTACGAGTGTAACCGGTACACGAAGCCAGAACGTCTGGCTTGCCTGTTACATTGTCCTGGTCTACTGGGGTGACAACTCACCTTTGACCCTGCGGGTCCTGTGGCGAAACTATCGATTTTGCTGGACAAGATTATCGTCACGAACGATTGAGGTTAAATGCTTGTAATTACTGATGCATTTCTTTAATAGTATCGTAGAAATTGTTGGATCCACTCTTGTTTTCATTTCGGAGATCCGTTTTGGGCTACGCGTAACTCAACGATCAGACGTGAATTGTTACACCGGTCCTCAACAGTGTTCTACACACATTTAAAGTCAGAGGTGAGTACAGTCAGGCAGCAAATCTTGTACTTAACCCATTACCAAGTGCTTGGCAACGTTCTCCTAGATTTTCAAGGAAATAAAATTTTTTTTTCTCTTAAAGCCGTTTCCTAAGTGATTCAGAAAATTGTAATTCGATCATTTGAAAGAGCACGTTAGAATAAACAGATAATTAACTAAATTGCAATCTTTTGTGAGCAACATTGCTCATCGAAACATTGTCCACAGCAATAAAACATAACAGATATTTGATGCTGCCTTTTCTCACTACTATCTCAGTAGGCAACCAATTTGCTTGAAGTGTATTTATAATAGCGGGGTAACTTTCGAAACTAATCCCCTACTACTTCGCCGAGCTCTTTTGTATATCAGCATGCAAAGCTGACATAGTTTTATGTTGAGCCACAATCCATCACGTGAGACACGCACAATATCTCAAGTTCATTCGTGTCTACTGAGGATTGCGATGCGTCAAGTGGATCAGCACCATTTTGTCAAGTAGCTTAATCAACACAGAATGATAGATTACAGAAAATTGTGCAATATAAACTCAGGTGTAGTTACAACACTGAAATCCGTCTGTATGGTTTTAAGCATGTCGATACTCTGAACACAACAGATAATTAGAACCGGCGTTTTTCATCGACTTTCTTGTTCGTGCACATTCGTATTACCATCCTACTTCAACTGCGACTTAAAACATTCATCTGTGAATATTGCGTCAACATAGTTTGTTGTTCAGCATGACTAGGTTGAGTAAAGCTGAACACAACTCCATCACACAAGACACATTCCGGGCCTGAAGGATAACCCCACTCATTAATGGGTACAAAAGTAACTCAGATACAAATTTCTGACATGGTAAGCTGTCTGAATATTCCAAGCAGGAAAACCACGAGTTGAAGATTATTAAAACTTTCACAATGTCTTCTTTCTACAGATGTCGTATTTGAAACAAAAACGAAATACGATATTTGAGGCAATTGTAAAAAATCTGACTGTTTCCTACGACGGTTGTTTACAACATATTCCCCCAAAACCGGCTCAATTCTGTACAGGCTCAATACTTTTAAGGTTTATTAGTGCAAAGACAAGAAGACTTCAAGAAGTCTGAGTGTGTTGCGGATACCCGGGCTTGGTTTAAATATTGAACGATAAACACAAATAATAGCGATTGTCAGAAACTTGAGGCTGATTTCTGTCAGTTAAAATTATGTCTGGATTAGTAAAAGTAAAATTGAGAGCCCGATGGCAAAAGTTCCATCAGAATACTCAAACCACCGAACATTCACACCCTGGTCCACAGTACTACCGCCTGGCTACCCATCCACGACCAATGACTTGCACAACGTCAAAACTGCCCCAATTTCTTTAACCCATTAGTCGAACTATCGTACTATATGTCCTTCATACATATCCCCATTTGTTGATTAGATTAAATACTGGGGAAACATTTGAACTCCCTCTTTTGTATATTACGTATCGCCTTCTTAGATTGGTTACGCTACTACATTATATTCTGTTAATTGCTGATGGTTAAATTCCGTGCTAACCATTACTTATTTATGTACATAATCAGTTTTATCTGGGTAAACCATCACTATTCTGTCTTGTTGTGTCCGAATCAAGAGGTTTAGAGCTGCACTGATACACTGCGTATAGCTGTAGATTCTGATTGATTATATACTTGGTTTAAAGTGTTCTGGACGGGGAATAGGATTAATCTCTGATAGTCAGACTTTGGTGCTCAATGTGGTGAGCAAGAGATGATTCAATTCATACATGAAGAGCTGTTTGAATTATAGGACAAAAATTATAATCCTCAGATACACGGTACGCGGAGTCATTTACAAAAGGTGCTTTGAAATAATCCTGAAATTACCCACGTGTTTAAAGTTTTGCGTGGTGACAACGCAACAGTAGACATATGTTGAAACGTAAGGAACTTCTCAGAATTGCTTGAGGCACTAGGCTCCATGTCCGACAAAAATTCATCCGATCACTGGACTTGTCAGATCATATTGACAAAAACATCGGAATGCCGGAAGTTTATTCCAACTGACTGATATATCAATTGACGTATGACGCAAAATGGTTTTACGATATTTCCATCGCTTCCATAGAACAATGGAATCAAACAAGTTTTAGAAAATTATGGTAACATTCGAGTTCCTTTTTGGTTACCAATTTAAAAATGCAAAATATCATGAAAAAAATACGCAAGTAACCCAACATTTGGATAGATGGATAGGATTGAGTTACTTTCCTCAATTGTTTCATTCACTTCTAGTTTTGGTCATGAGGTAGTGTTGTGACCGCAAAAGACGCTTGGCCTGAGAATTCGTCCATTGTGCAAACGCCCGTATAGGTCATGTCAAAAAGCAAACCACAAACGCATACATTCATTTGCGCGTTAGACATGCATTCACATACGTCATTGTCATTCGCCATGGTGGAACTTCTGCCGTAGCGCGTACACACTATTTCGATAGTCTCTTCTTGTTCTTCGTCTTCCTGGCGTTCGGAGCTTGTCCTTTTGTTCCTGAATGTCTCCTGTGGGTAACATACTACTTGTGAGTAGTATACTACTCACAACGAAACAGCCTGTCATACAACAATAGTAAGTTACAGTGCACTAACTCCTTAGAGAAAAAGCATTACATATTTGTATATCTTACTGTAAACTGTGCACTGCATGATGGTATTCTGAAAACTGCTATACCCAGCAACGCCAGGATTTAGCTAAATTAGTCATTTATATAAGTTCATTTGTTGCAGGTTGCAAATTAGTACATTGTCCTTCCACAGTTTCATAGATAACCTCATTAAACATCGTCAGTAGGGTCTTTGGCCTCTGATACGGCCAAAAATTCGCTCTGTTATATTCAAGCCGTTTAAATAATTCGTACTGATGGTTGAAGATGTACTTCCGAGTCAGCCAGTGTAACAGTGTAGTCATTTCTAACTTACATTTGAGTTTAAAATATTAATGTTGTAACCAACTTGTCTGCTTTCTCATTGAATGGCCCTGCATGTGGTCTGCTCATTAGCTGTTAGACACCTTTCGACAGGTTCATTCGTTATGACGAACATTCAGTCGGTCACCTATGTTCTGACGTGTTAAGTTGAGGATAAGTTCGACAAACAAACACGGTCAGAACCACTGATCTGCTATTCGAGTACGCAAGCGGATATGTACTCCCTAAAAGACTACTGAGCCGTCAGCTACTTCAATGCATCACCCGAACTAGTAGTAACCACTCACAGACAACTTCTCATTCAGTTTGCTCATGAGTGACTTGATTGTCTGTCGTTGTGATTAACTATCAATGGCTAGATGTTCTCTGAGTAAATGTCTTTAAATGCTGGCTAGCTAATTACAGTACTCTGAGTCGTTCGAAGTCACTGCAGGTGCATGCGCGTAACATCCTGGCGAAATACCACAGTAAGTCGGTCCAGACATATAACCTTGACCACACAACAGTGTGCTGCTACAGGTCCGTACATAAAACAATTGAGTACTCCGTAGATAGCATGAACAGATGAGTGGGGACAGATATCACGATAAAAAGCAAGAGTAACCCAGCGGTAAACAGCACTCTTTGATGAACCAATTGTTATTTAACACAACAGAAACAGGGTATCTGTTACGATTCGTTTACTTTCATCAGTCGCAAAAGTAATGCATACAGATTTGTATACATCAGACGAATAAGGGCAGACAGCAGCTAGATACCCACACCATCACGCAAAATCTTACGTAATCAAGACAACGGTAACCCAGTAGGTTGTCTCGGCCACTTTTGTGTTGACAACGCCAGTTGGTAAGTTTGGATAATTATTCCTTCGATAAAAGCTAGTAACTTCGAGTTCAAATTTAGTAACAGTATCTTGAATGGGCTAACTGGGTCAATTTGACATACTGTCGCCAAGAATTTGTTGGCGGTCGATGATGCAGGGCTTTGATCAGCGTGTTCACCAGGATGAGGCTGATAAGGCATTATCCATTTTGAAATGATTAGAAGATATTCAACTGCCGAAATTCTGAGCTTCATCTGAACTCCAACTAAAAACAGAAACATGAACAACGTACGCAGGTGCGGCAAGTGATTTTCTAGCTGAGCTACGAAGCTACACCAGGAGTTCAGAAATTTCACGTTTGAACTCAGTTGGCCACATAGCTTACTGCGTCATTGGACATCTACCAGATAATCTTGGGAGCCGACTATCCAAGTAAGAATACTCAAACAGTTCCAGCTGAAATCCATCATCGTCACCAAAGAGCATTAACATTGTATGTGTTCGACCACTGCAATGTGCGGTCGAAACCAGCAAGCGCGCACAGGTTGAATTCGAATTGTGTAACAGGGCGTACTACCGCGTTGTCTACGCCGTTTTAGTTTACGTTTGCGTAAGTCGTGTGTATGGCTTACTGGGCCTTTGGCTCATGCTTGTTTCTTGTTGTTTCCTTTTACAAGACTGTCGCTGAAACCCCCTACTCCGGAGGAACACTGTCCGCCGGTGTCTCCACGTTGCCCTAAAGTTGGTCCGTAAGTGTGACGGACAATCAGAGTAAAGACAGCCGGCTTGTATGTTACACCACTCGCCACGACAGCCGTTAATCTGCGTCATAGAAAATGCAAGTAAATTGGCAAACGACGTGGGAGATGGGCCAGTTAGACGAAATACGATTGCGATTATGAAAAAAGGATTCTCTAGGGAGTTAAACCAAGCGCAGCTGCGATTATGGAATGACCACGTAGTGCTTGAAACCAAACGAGACTCATTCGGTAATTGTAGGTTGTTCTCGTTTATCGGGTAAGCAGCGCTTTCAACAGCTTCTGTTGTTTCTGATGCTTTCAAACGATCTCGCTCACATTACTTAATGAAGGATACCCTGTACAGGCCGTGAAGACACTAGTGTAAACATACATTTAACCTCAGTATATATATAAAATCTAATTTGAAAACGTCCTTAAGATTGCTGGGTGAAATTGTCTCTTCTTAACGAGTCTTAGGGCTGTCTTTTGGAAAACAAACGTTTCTCGATTTCCCTCAGAAATTATTCGATAAATCCTTTTCGGTGTGTACAGTTCGATTCTTGCGTGTACGTTAACTCAGTCACTATGATGATTTAATCAATTTTTAAATAAACTTTAAATAACTTCATCGGATAAAATTTAAACACAGTCCGATTGAATTAGTAAACCTAGTGTTGGGTGCAGTTTTCAATTCATGTGATAACTTTCAGCAACTTTTTGGACACCAAAACTATAATTCGCTTATGTAACTTGCTTTAACGCGTTCGCAAATACCCAATGAAGTCATCAGAACGACAAAGCAGCTAACAAGACTTGTTTTCTATGTTTGATCATCAGGCTAGTTACAACACAATATGTAATAAATATGACTCACTCTAGTTACTGTTTTCATATTCATTGTGTTGGAATTAACCTGATGATCAAACACAAAGAACAAGTCTTGTTCGTTACTTTGTCGTCGTTGTATTGGAACTGGTCAATGGCGGTTCATTTTAGGTAGCTCGTTCATAACTAGACTGAAAACTACACAGCCTTCTCTTTCAAACTAGTAATACATTTTTCGTGTAAACTGATGGAACAACCGCTGATAAAAAATGAGTTAACCAACTTGGCGTTATTACTGCGTTCGCCTCGATACCAATCGATCATTCCTTCTTATCATAAAAGCAATCATTCATCCTACCAACATTTCCTTCAATTCGATACAATTCCCGCGGAGATCAATTAGCTCACCAACTGAATCAGAAAACGGCGGTCGATTGAAACGTGAAAGGAGGACTGATGATTAATGATTTTGCTACAGAAAGTTAGATGAAGGAGTGCGTATGTACAGGCCCAAGAATGAGCGATTCAACGACGGTTTGAACGTTCTGAGAATTCATGATGATGGTGGTTCATTCCATGCACGATTTGCTATGTGGTCAACTGGAGGGAGTGAATTAGTCTCTCTGTACCACATTATCAATGAGTTACTATACAAGGACGTACAGTGACAACATTTATTGTCAATGGTGTCTATCCAGATTAATCAGACACTTCAGAATGATGATGCTATTGTGATGGATGACCAAGTCGGAGACGAGATTATTCCAACACTCGATGGAATATCTCAATGCGGTAGTGTGATATAGTCAAAATTCATTACTGACGGAGTGTGGACACAAGCCATCGAACGAGCCAGCACTTAACGAAATAACGCCAACGAGCGAGAAATGGAAAGCGAAAATCAACCTCAGGAGGCGTCAGTCACATGCGAAGAACCAGGCAGAAATGTATGTGACGTTGCATTGGGAACCGTCGCTATGCTTCGGATAGGAATTGTGCTTCATAAACGCCAGTGCACGTGTAGTGGGAAAGCGCGAGTTGGACAGGAAAGCCGTTGTTTTACTGAACAGCTTTTCGCTGCACTATGACCGGCCGATGAAGTTGTACACGGGGGGTTCAGACGTCTCACAACGAAAATGTTGCCTTTTTAGGGCAGAATACCGTTGTCCAATTTTATGCAGCTGTTCATGGTACTTAGAACATGGTTTCCAGTCAGACGTATTGATGATATATGCTTCGGGTTTTTATCAAAATCGATTTATCGAAGAACATCCCTTGTTCAGAAAGTATCACTACTACGGCCCGGTTGTCATGTGTTCGTGCGAAAACCGTATGCTTAGTCAGGTCCGTATCCTGTGGTGCGAACAGCACGTGCGAACAACACTGTATACAGCTAACATTAATACACTATTCAGTTAACGTGCTATGTTTGACACTCATATTTCACATATTACTATGATGGAGGTTTCAGGTCCTAAGCATGAGTTAAATTTTTGATGATGTGACTTGTCCAGTTTAACCCGCGGACCCATAAAAAATGTCCGACCAAAACGCAGTTGGATCAGCGGATCATGGCAGTGGCAACAACTGACAGTCATCTGGGAGAACGAGACTAAACAGAGAACGAACGCTTGTGAAATACAACCATCTGGGAGTGTAAGAGAAGCTTCTGATCGTGTTAGGTCCGAGCAGACCAGTGATACGCCCGCGTGATGCGTCATTGACCGTTTCACACGCATTGTGTACGTGTCTATCGATCAACTGCTAACTGATCGGTTTGGATCGGCCGTCGGAACTAATGGCACACGCCTCTTGTTCACACAGTGCATATTGACGTACGTTGGATTGACTTTTCTGTACCCGCTTATCTTGTTGTTGTTGTTGCTGTTGCAATGAACCGTTTTATTGATATGTCATCATTCTGTTAAGCGGCAAATATAACAACCAGCCTTTTTTACACGAACATTACCAATTATATTGTTCAAATGTCAAATGCACATTTGTGGTCTGTACAAAAAGAACATTAAAAATCACCCTGTCGATGTTTCTCTTCAAGTATGGATACAGTGTACTGTGCGAGTAACTTAATTCATTTATCCATCAAGTGTACATATTTGGGGTTAGTAAGCGATTTCGTGTGATAAAATTTTCCAACGCAGTATGTTAAAACTGACTCATCTTAATTTTGGAAACCAAAGCATCCGGTCCATTTTCTGTCTTTAGTTATTCTCTCAGCAATAAGGAATATAGGTCTACGAAATAATGAAGCCAGCTTGAAATGATGATACTGTGATCTACTCTCAGATCCTCTTCTGATCTGTGATAGAAATTACCTCAATTTCATGTATTCATTAAGCAACTATAATTATTTCTCATTCATTCGCACGAATGGAAGGTAGTATTCTTGTTGATGATCCTACGGATTCAGCTACTTGACCAAGTATATTCATCTATGGAGCTTGAACTATGAAGACATCAAAACTTTTGTTGACTTTCAGTTTTCTTCCTCTAGAAAGCGTTCATATCTACTTCTCTCTTCGACAGATCAATAGAAAGTTTTCACTTAATTCCACGAATTTTCCACGGTCGTTACACAAGATGTTATTTGTCAAAGAAATCATAAACAAATTGCATTCTTAAAGTCTACAACATCGCACATTGCATTCTAATTAGGTAGTGGATCTTGTGATCATGAAGGTGAATAATATAACTCAAGGTCATTTGACTGTGGACCTAAAAACAATACAGTTTGTTGAAACACTGGAATAACTGTTCTTCTAAGCATATGACAAGTTGATACATTAATATACTTTTACGCTTAGCAGATTTACAAACAGCATTAACGATAGTTGCCAATCTCACCTTTTCGAAATGGTTTGCTGATAAATGAAAATGTCATTTCCTAACAGGAAATATTTCCAAGATATTGAAAAATATTACTAATAACTATCCATAGATAATCAAGTTACTTCAAATAATGCAATTTGTCTGTTTCATATCATAAATGATTAAGAGAACTTTGTAAATAGTCATCCACAATTTTTTTCCAGTTTACTTTTATCTGTGACTAATTTACTGTTGTCCCAAAAGCGTGCAGACAGAACGAGAAAATGTTCACAAGCAGAGGCTGTAAGCTGGCTGATAATCAAAACACAGCGCGTCATCCGACAACAGACCAGAATCAGTCTACTTACCGATGATTAGTCAAGAGTACTGAAGTGTCATAACTTGAGAATCACGCATATGATTTCAGTCTGAGAAACATTTTACGAGCAATTTTTGATTCAATTTGACGAGCCATTTAATGTATCTTTTCGAGACAATCAAGTAATCAATGAAGCTGTTTGTATTTTGCGGTTCGCTTTCAGCTGGAAGGAAATGATTGGGTTTTCTGTTTTGATTAAATAAAGGAACTTGGTATCCTTTTTATTCCATATCACTGCCTTGATTGAATTCATACTGATGAATGCCCAGTTATCCCGTTTTTACGTCGTCTTTGGTGAATTTAACCTATACGCTAATCACATTCACTAGACTCCACTATTGGCACCGCAGTTAGAATTATGCTGCCCAGGACTCGAACAAATAGGTCTAGAACAATTAAGAACAACTAATTTAACTAAATGAATACGTTGTATTACGACTTGGCTGTCGTAAGGATGGATCTAGATATCCACATTCGGTTGATTCATAAACCCTGATAAGAAAACCACGAATGACCAGGATCGGTACCGCAGGTTTTCTCGTTATGACAGCTTTTTCAAAAGTTTTTAGCAAGTAACTATCATCCTTTGGTAATTAGTCATGGTCTTTTAGCCTCTGGTCGATTCTGGCTGGAATCAATGAAAATTATGTCTGGATTAGTACAAGTGAAATTGAGAGCCCGATGACAAAAGGTCCGCCGGAAGGCTCAAACCACCGAACATTCACACCCTGTCCCATAATGCTACCGTCTGGCTATCCATCTACGATCAGTGACCTGCACAACGTCACTCTCAACTGTTCCTATACCTATAGCCCACTGATCAAACTACTGTACTGTAGGTACTTTATATACATCCCCATTTGCTAAATATGTTAAACATTGTCCAAACATTGCTCACATTGTTACACATAACACTCTCCATTGATACCACGAACTGTCACTTGAACTCTCTTTTTTGTTTATTTCGTACGGCCCTATTAGATTGTTTACGCTGCCACAATATTGGCTGTTACTTGTTGAGAGTTAAATACCGTGCTCAGAGTTCACTTGGTTGTAAGTTGCATAATTTGTTAACCATCCATTATTTATGTACAGACCCAGTTTTATCCGAGTAAACCATCACTATTCTGTCTTGTTTTGCCCCGAATTAAGAGGTTTAAAGCTGCCCAGATAAACTGCGTATAACCGTGAATCCTGATTAATTCCACACTTCTCTTTATCTTATTTTTGATTCGTGACATTGCTTTTAGCCGACACCAACAATCCACTAAACTCATACGAAACGATAGGGTACAAGTAATAGGTTCGCTTTATGCCATTGACTGATTGATCATTAAACACGAATCGTTGGTACATTCACAGGGACTGGGGACGCAATAAGTTGTGGCATTCAGCAACCCCGTCCAGCGGGGCATAGTAATGGTAACAGCCGATCGAACATTAGTGTAATTCGAGCGTTTAAGTTCTTTGCATCAAAACGCATACTATGTTTATGGTCGGCGGTGGCACTCTGATCTCTTGGAAAGCGTTTGATTGAAACTGATGACAAATAAGTAGATGCGATGGCTAAGTAAGGAGGGAGAAGTCTGTACAATATATTATATATATATATATCACACTTCAGTATCGTTCACTTAGAGCATGATGGATTCAATTTGCCAAACTAATAACAGCAAAGAAAACATTTCATTCCCAGTAAAACAAACAATCTCGGGGGGGGGGGAGGACGCTAGTAGACCGATCTCAAGTAAATTTAACTCAAATGATCTGTCAGTATTCTTACGGCTACTGGTCATCAATAAGTACTATACTTCAATACTCTAATGGCAATACTGGTTATTTAAGACGGCAAGAAGACATACATTGCGAGATGCAAGCATTTCGTTTATTCTCATCAGTCGGTTACATGAAGCATTCAGTTATATAGGTTAAGGGCTAGGCGACAAAACAATGAAGTGAACGAACATCACATGGGTGCATTGTTGATCAAGCGTCACGCACCGGCCCTTGGTTGACAAAAGGTGCTGACACAATCAATTTCGTTACCGTAGTAGTGAACCCTGATTGCTTCCTTGTGATGTTCGTTCACTTCATTGTTTTGTCGTCTAGCCCTTAACCTATATAACTGAATGTATCATGTAATCGACTGATGAGGATAAACAAAATGATTGCATCTCGCAATGTATGTTTTCTTGCTGTCTAAAGGACCTGGATAAAGAGAACTCAATGTTTCAATTACTGGTTTTGTAAATCATCTGCTTCAAATATCATAGTATATGGTGGATATTCGATCAATTACTGTTCAGTTGTCATAAGTGGCCCCGTAGACCCCAACATTTTCTGGCGAGTATCAACATTAAGTTAATCATACCCGCATATAAAACACGGTTGACAGATCTTCCTGGACTCACCATAATCCATCAGCCGTTTAGCAATGTCCAGCGTTGTAATGTGATATTTTTCGAATGCGGAACAATCCACAATGAATTCGTGAGCACAGCACCCGTTCTGGTTGACAAACTTGATCGGATAGTGACTTTGTAATCGTCGCAACATGTAATTTGCATTCAGTATGGCGGCCTCTGATGCTTTCCGAACTCCTAATTTAAAAATGTTTACAAGAAAGAGAGAATTAGTAGCCATAGTGTGTAAAAATAATTTACATAAAGGTTTCATGAAGTGGGAATAATACAGATTTAGATAATCGAAAATCTCCATGGAAACCTTGCAAAACAAAGTATCAGCGAATAGACTGTTTTCGATTAATTTTCCTCTTTGGCTGGCACAGTTATATAAAATTAGGTAACGAGTTAGAATGTTGTCGATTAACAGAATAACGAAGAAGAAATGTAATTGGACAAACAATTGATATGTTTTTGCTTTGGTTAGGGACAAAAAACGAAGCCAGGCCTTGATGTCATAATAGACTGATTGGTTCCTAACACGTTGAGCGTCACCAGGTGAGATATTGTAAGCAATCCATAGGGCGAGGTCTTATCACTCAAATACTTGTAATGAGCATTTACGAAGATAGATTTAACCTGTTCAGAATTCAGTTCGGAAGTCGCTCAGTAGGCAACCAGAAAATACTATAAAAATATGTTAACAAGACACAAAACATTACATTCACTATGGAAGAGGAAATTAATGGACGAGTGTCTTTTCTTGACTTGGCGCTGAAACGCATATCAGACGGTTCACTACAGAAAAGCGTATTTAGGAGGAAAACATGGACTAGTCGATATACGCACTTTCATAGCTATGTATCGATCAGTCTCAAACGTGATCTGATACCTGGTTTGACGAATAGAGTAAACAGGATCTGCGCAGTGGACACGATAAAGGAGGAAGTAAATAATTTATAGGAGGTTCTTAGCACTAAAGTCTGTCTCGAAAAGTTCATCAACAGCAACATGCAGCAGAGGCATCCGCGACCCTTAGTGGACATTTTCGATAAGAAAATCGTCTACTTCTCTTCGCTGTTCAATGATGACGCTGCGGCGCAAATGATATCACATCAAATCACTAATGCTATCAGCGCAAGTTATTATACAGCAAGTTCTGTTGTCACACTTCATTTAAAACTATCGGTACCAACGAATTTGACAGATAACATGCTTAGTGGTGTTTCCTCTCCTTGATTTCTTCATTTGATTGTTCATGTGGTCCAACATATATAGAACATATATAGATCACGCTACTCAGCGCGATTATGTAAAAGAAACCGTGAACACTCTGGGACAACCAAACTCATCAATTCATCCATTCTAGCCCATTCGGATGATTGTGATCGACACACATACACGAACTGATCATTTCGCACCGTCTATCGGGTCCCAGCAACCTTATGGCGAAAGGTCACAGACCACATCCTGTCGATAGCCGAGGCGGCCCCAATCCTAATACGTCACCCAAAATTGTGTTAGCAAAAATAATTCGCTCAAACCATGGGGCTTCCTTGCCCAAACACGGCTGTGCAATATGTGAAATAATTTGTTCTCCTCCCACTGTCCCAGCGCGATTAACACTGACTACCTAGGAACGACTTTGCTTGTGTTCTTAACCACAACGAAATAGTGTTAATTATTTATTCAATCACACTTTCCTTTCATGATTTTGTTGATCACTAACTTTCCAACTCATCAATTAATTCCTTATAATCGTACTAGCTAAAGAGGAGAATTTGTGGAACACAGACTAAGCCGACAATCATGTTCCTTGTGACGCAGTAATTTGGCAAACTATTAGCGAACTCAGTGGAAAATATGGTTGACCGTTTAGAATGACAATTCGGTTGTCTAACATGAGAGCACTAACGCGCTCCTTAATATGATTACTTAACAAGCTGCTGATTGCTATAAAGAATTACACCACTAATGAGTTTTAATAGGAGTAAAACTCTAGATCAGTGTTTATTTTACAAACATGCTGGATGCAACATCTGTATGAATATGAAATGTACGAACAGGTGTGATTGAGATTATGCCAACTAAATCTTCTACTATTTATCGACACTGAAAACATCCCAGGAAAGTATAATTATTTTGTGATTTCAACTTGGGGAGAAATCCAAATAGTGGAAGTACCGATTATAGTTAGCACAACATTTGATGTGTCTACTCTACAGATGATCGGACAATCTGAGTAATATTTATCAGTGAGTGCTTATGGGCTTTCACATATGGCGATCCGATCGTATACAATCTGACGTCAATGAAACATTGGTCACCGTTAGCGTCTCATTAGAGCGTGGCCTAAGTTCGAATCCCGCACGTGGCAGTGTTTTGCATAACTAACGAGTTCAGATGACAAAGAACCGGGGTATAATGGTTCCTTTCCATAGCAGCCGACTGAAAATTCTACATTAAGGAGAAACGTTTGGTCTAATGTGATCAATGCTAAATTTGCATTAATCAACCCTGACAAAACTGTGAACAAGCGTTGTCGAAGCAACGCAAAACTGTCACTAAAACGTGCAAAAAATACACATATGAATCTGCGCAGAACATAACTGACGTATGTATCCAAACCGAGAAAAAGAGAACGCCCATCAGGAAAAACTGTGAATAAACTAGGATAAATTCCCCCCATGGGCAACAGCGAGGGAAGCCTATTGCCAAATTTGTAAGGCAATGAGGACCTGAGGTTAAGGTACTAAGGATCAAAGTACACTCAATTTTCGATCAGTCATCTTCAGGCCGGTACACTTATATGAGAAGGTGACAGAACTAGATCGAGATGTTGATCAGACTTATTAGAGAGAAACGAAGTCATGAGTCAATCGGTTGGCAATGGCTGGATGGTTCGTCACCATCTTACACTGTTTTAACTATGTAGGTTGGTCATTGATTCGGTAGATTTAAGGCCAGAGTAGATCCAACTCCTGAACAAACTACTTTTGATGACATATTGTTAAGTCAAGCAGCGTGATTCTGATAACCACGCAGTACACCGTGTCTCTGTGCGGACGGTCTTGGTCGATTACTCGGTACGCGATAAACCATTCGAAATCTTTGGTCAGTGCTCATGGGGTGGTCAGTTTCAGTCAGATGAGTGACAGCAGCGCTGTCGACCGATCGTGTTTCACCATGCTCCAGCCAACTTGGATGGAGCTCCGGGATTCGTTTCAAAGGCTGTCTTGATGTTCAACCAATATGACCTGCTCCACAAGAGCAAATGAAATAGTAGATACATATCGATGAGGTCTGAACTGTCAGTCTATCCTTGTTATAAAACTTGAAAACTGGAGATGTGGGTGAAATGAATATGGAGTTCAGTTATAGCATAGGTCCTGTTGATTGCCTGGTTGAGTCTGTGTCAGCCATTCAGCGACATTGTTACATTTGAGAAGCACTCAAGTAGACTCAAGTTTCTTCTTTACGATCTGCATTTCAGGTTTAGGTGATATTCTGATCACGTTTCTGGTGATAAATCGTTCGGATAACCGTTGTCATGCATTGCGTTTTTTATGAATTAAAGCTGATTTTCTGGAATATCCGTCAACCAGATTCTATATATTCTGTCAGTCAGGCAACGTGTTGGCTCCGATACTAATCTGTGCATAGTGCTCAATACGTTCAGGTGCACCCACTAGTCAGTTAAGTTTGCGCTTGAGAAAGAAGCCGAAAACCAAATATCCTTCCTAGACGTTCGTTTACGCCAACAAATGAACGACGTTATTCAACGCAGAGTTCAATGAAAGAATACCTGGACAGGTAAGTACATACACTTTCGCAATGTTGTACCTATAAAACAAAGCAGAAATTTAGTCCTTTACCTGACTACCTATCTACCGACTCCCACACTCCCACTGATCATCCATATGTGTTCCATTCTTCCTCCTCACAGTGCACCTAAATAAGCTATCTTTTATTGGTTGTTAGTTTTGAAACATTTCTATTGGTTCCTTCTCACCTTCCCTCTAGCGTTGCTCGACTCCGTTCTGCTAAGTTTATTGTCCTTCTCGTTCGTAGCTCTTCGCCTAGTTTTGTTGTACTGTTGGAGCCTACCTAGGACTCGGAACTAATTAAGGTTTGTAGATTGTGCATTAATTGTTGTGTCAATATTTCCGTTGTTTTCATTTTGTTTTGTCACTTTTCAGACGTGGAAATCGGCCACTTCACACGAAGCCCATCTAGTGAATGTTACATTGCACTTTCTAGTTAGATGAAACTACCCAATTTATTCTGAAGCTTTGAAAGCAGTAGATATGTTAAGTAGAACAGCGTTGCAGGCAACGAACTACAGTTCTGCTGGTATGTAATGTGGAAGATGTGATGATAAACAGGAACAAGAGATTGAGATTTCACAAAAATATTTTACTGTATGTGCAACCTATCAAGCAACACTAGTGAAATGGCCAAGGAACTGATTTCTTTCTGGTGGACGTTCCTGAAATTCCAGGTGATGTTTCTAGACAAATATATATTGAGTTTGTTTAAGTTTATACATCCTCATCCAGCACCATAGCAGGAAGTGTAACAAAATGGGTTAATTGGATTGATTTCGCACAAACTAGTCGGTCTCAGGATATCAGCCATAATATAAACGGACGTATCGAACAACTGTGTTCAACTGGGCATTTGGTTCAGCAGTCCGAAGGTTGCCTATGAAACACGAGATCAAATGTGGTACAAAATTGGTGTCCCTTACTAACATAGAGAACAGAACTCGCCTGTAGTTGGAGGCGATGCATAACGTCACTAGATAACTGTGGAATTCTTCTGGTAAACCACCGCTACAACTGCTTGCACAAGTGACCAAAACATTTAGGACGATGAAGTCCTGCTGTAAGATACGCCACACGATACGTCACACACACCAGATGACAACCTCAGCTTACCGGGTTTCCATTGGTATGAAAGACTTGGTTTGTCCAATTTTCCCGCCACAGAATTCTCCAGTCTGGAAGTTTAGCTTCATTCAAGTTACAGTCAAATCAACCTTCACAAAAGACATTATCGACATCCACTTCCCGATCGTCCCTCAGGTAATTTTTTGATTAAGCCACTACCAGATTTACAGATTATACTTATCGACCCCAGTAATGGGTGACCTCCAAATCCATATATCGTTAGACTTCGGCAAACAGTCTGGCTTGTGCTACAGATCCCGGGGTTTTGAGGGCAACGGTGGATCACAAAAAGGGTTGATGTCAGGAAAATCCAAACACCTGATAAAGGACGACCAACCATGTGTTTTCAGTCTGAACCGAACCAGACAGTCATTGACCTAGTTGACAGATAGGCAACCAGCTGTCTGGTAAATCGTACCACGGTGAATCATCAGCTTGGTAAGCTTCAACTACTGACCACCTGGCAAATTGCGTGCCACGTGTACTGCTTTGTTGTTTGATAAATAAAACTGCCAAACTCTTTTTATTCTTTACTGTGTCAAGACCAGGAGACACTTCCCACGGTCAGGTGAATCAGACAGTCACAACCACACAGACGTTAAAATAGCCTATCTCAGAACCAATTAGATGGTAATTATTTTCGCAACAGGTGGAAGCAGCGTTTGTGATCATGAGTGAATAGAAAAAGTGGCTGTGGCAAAATTGTACCTCGGGCTGAAACAGTAATTCATTGTCAGCCAGTCATATGGACTTCGGGTGTCTTGAGAACTGAACATGTGCTACAGTTTTGTCAACATGGTAGCTGATAAGCCATGATGATATGCAGTACTGTGGGTTTGATAAGCAGTTTGGCCGGTGGACTCATCTCAGCATAGCCAAGTCACGTACCACTACCGTTTTGTTTTATAACCGTTTCATCCACGTCACACCACAAGACGACAAACCGGTCAACTTGAGAAAGAGGACGTTTTTAACGTTCCAACAAACGCAGTTGACCATACGAGGAGTTGCCAGAAGTAGTAAACGCTGCCTCCAAAAGATAACCGAGGAGCTCAATGGATGTCGTGACAACGAAGTGGAGTGAGGCACCTAACAGTCTTAGCAGGCGAGATACACTTCCAGTGTAATAAAAAGGATTTCGGAGCTCAACTAATCGCTCAAACTCAACGTCTCCAGATAGACTTTACAAAGGACAGTGATGAAAAATCCTGTGATTAGCGCACACGCAAACACTTAAAACGGACCCGCTCAATCAGTGGCATCGCCTGGATGCTTGCTGGCCAATCAAAAAACGGCCTGTGAGCAAAAGGACGCGCAAAAGTGTGAGCTGAAATTCCCATTTCTTAGACTCATCAATGGCAATGGGCCTGTATCATTGCAAACGAAATATCTGGAGGGGTGTAAGGCATGGAAGTGTTACTGGGATGATATGCTAAGACAGCAACCATGCTTTCGCGGACGCACTAACTATAGGAGCTCTTCAAATATTTCACTGACGGTCTTGGGGTGGGTTAATTGTTTACATTGGATGGGGACCCAGACACCTAAACATGTGTCGAGATGTCGGAACAATTCATGTCTTGCCATTTCCGCTGTAAGCGAATGTAGTGTTCCCACTTTGTAACGTCTTGACTACTTATTCTATTGAGTCATGATTTCAACCTTATATCAAATCTACGAAGCTTATTTGCTTATCAAGCACACACTGTTGCCAGTTAGATACAACTAGATGGCATAATTGTTGGCTACTTCGAAGTGAGCAAAACGAACTTTATGTTCCAAAATATTCCAGAGCTAGTGTATTCCAGCTAGTGTGTTAAACTACTGCAACGAATTGGCATAACCACGTCGTACAACTCCATCGTAGACTTCTGTAATACGGGATGGCCGTATAATCTGGTCGTACCGGTTTTTGTCAAAGATCATTCAGGCCAACGCCTTAAGAAGATTTGCTTTTGCAAAGAAACAATCAAACTGATTTCGTAGTAATAGCTGTATTGCTGAGAGACAAAGCGACAATATCATTTTATCGCGGAGTATTTGTGGAATTGTGTCATTGTATACTTTTGTATATGTTGATGTTTTTTAACCGAAACGGGTGGCAAAATGATGGTTGAACGTTGAAGGGGTGCAAAGGGTGGTCAACTAACTTGAAAGAAGAAGGGCAATGATGAAGATGAGTTTTCATGGGGAACCTCTAAAGCATGATGACTTCGTTTTGTAAAATGTTCTGCCCTAACTGGTTCATCTCATCTAGGAAAACAGTCACTCAATGGTACAAGGATATTCCAAGAATGCCTACGTTTTAAGGTAAGAAAACAGTCATTTCAAGGATATTAACCGAAATATCATCGTGCTGATCTACGTTAAAAGGTTTTGACTAAGAACTTGCAAGGTCGACTTAATGCCGATAAATTGGGTGGTCCATTTGATTGTGGAAAAGTATGACTTCCAAACTAGTCGTAGTTTGATCAACTTAATAGTTGCCACTCTCCAGATCCGTGGAAGCATTGTGAAGGTCAGCATCCACGGTATGTTCTATTTGCGAATTTAGCCAGAACATTTGATTTCGTGAATGGTTGAAGGGCTCTGAATAACACCTGGTATGTTGGTCTGTTCGTATGAATTTAGGATTCTAGTTGAAACCCTCTGGGGGAAACGTTGGCGGAGATGAATTGATGTGGAGGGAATCCCGAAAAGTTAGAGATTCCAAGAAAAAAAAGCGACAGGTTGAGACCTAAGTCTATTAAGCATATTAAGCTTATATTCATTTTTCAGAAGTGTAAGTTCGGCATGAATATCGTGTGACAGGTCGATTGCTGCAAACTCGATGCCACGGGACCAAGTGTTGATTGTCACTCGAACAATCGCATGGTTTCGCTTCTAGAAAATTACCTATTGTATGCGTACTGAGTAGAGTGGCTGTAGCTGTTGTGACCAAGTCCGTAAAACTGAGACGCACACTGCCACAGATAAGACCGTTTTGTCAGCTTCCCAATGACGAAAGTGCAGCGACCACAATTACCAGCCATGCTTGAGAGGAAGCCGTATAGTGGTGCAATACTTGCATCAATGTGAACTGCAATCTGTTTGAAGATTTACTCCTGGACTCGCATGCTTGGATCCAGGAGCGCTTCTGGTAGCATGAATAAGCACGTCAGAAATAAGTCCAGTCTGAAGTCATAACACAAAATTGCTTATATAAGTGATGATGGTACGTTCAACACTCTTGTGCACCTGCGAAACTTGGACCGTATATCAACAAAATGCATTGTTGTTGTGAGCCAAAAACGCGGGTAGCACAAGGGTAACTTATTCAGAACGTAAATACAGGTGACTGGTGCTTCAACACTAACTCAAGCTAAAACACTCACTTGAACATAACAATAATATTGGGACACCGAATTTACCAGTGTCGTGTTCACGTGTGGAAACCACCACTTCTTATCGGAGTAGGCTCTAGTGTTCTTTCTTGTATTCCCCTTGGGGTTACTTCAGTTCTTAACTACTTGCTTCTGTTAACTGCTCGCGAGTAGTATAGTGTGACGGTTTATCCTCACTACATTATATCTGAACCAGTCTATATACAATGTGTAAGAGATAGTCTGGACACCTGGTAGTCAGATAGGATCCGAACATCGGCCTACTTTGCCCATCAGGCATGGACAACGTTAAATCTGTGAGAATGTTCAATCAGCTGCGTTAAAAGTTCCCTTTCATCTCGTAATATGCGTAATATGTTGAATACAGCGTCGAACCTGACAGCTAGTGCAGCTGTGATCCGGTAGAGCGTCCAAAAGTTTCATAACTGGTCACTCAGCGTAGGGGAGTTGCCGGTGTGTAGTCGGACTATTAACTGTGACTGCATGAGAACTCATTTAAAAGTAACGATATTCGCTCTTGTTAGAGCTCGTCAGTAGTGCATATCTTCGCCACTGCCGGGACTAGAACTCCGTCCACGCTTTCATGAGGTGTTAGGGCTCCCACCCTGTGACCGTCCCAGAGCGCCCCGTCGTGAGAAAGAAGAAAAAAACACTTGACTCAGTCCTAACTAGCGGAACTGTTCAAATCGGTTGAGACTTTTATACCGCTACACACATGTGCGATCCTGACTGTTTCTCATGATGTGGTGGGAATGTGTGGTCATGACGTGCCCTATAAATACCTTGTACTTATCGCCCTAGCCGCATCCCGTTTTGTAGCGGAACAAAGCTTCATATTTTGGACGCGTCTTTTGGCTTATCTTGGGAGCGAATACGGGAACAGTCGCGGTACTATTCGGAACCGAGATTTCCGCGTAAATTATTACTGGGACGAGAATCCGATTTTATCGAGCGCACCACTATACAGAGATTGATCCAGCGTATAGTTTAGGAGGGTTTACAACATGAGGCAATCGTGTTGACTACTGCGCCATTGACCTCACATTAGACACGACCGAATTACCATCATCTCGCTCAGTCACTCGGCACGCCACGTACCAAACCCCTCAGTCTAATTGATACCTACTGCTCGACTGAGTTAAGTGATGTCTGCAAAAGCTGTCTCAGACCGATAAGTCATGAACGCATCCATAGTACATCGTCAACGAAGAGACAAAGAATGCGTTGAGTCTGCACGAGCCAACATTATACCTGTTTTATTTTTATCGACCAGTGATCTAGGTCTTTTAATATAAAACTCCTATTCAGGAACTTGCTATCAGATGGTCAGTCACCTCTTCATATTTACTGTTGTTATGCCTTTCGTATACCTGTTCATCCTGCTAAGAGTTGATCTTACAATTGCAGTTCCGATAGACTGGGAATTAAGTATACTACATCTCTTGGTTAATCAACCTGGACCGGTTGACGTTCAAAGATATTTGTATAAGTCTTCCGGTTGCATTTCTTCGGATTTATATCATATTCGATATGTGTGGATAGAATCACAAACAGTGCAATATAAACCAATTGAAATTAAACATCACTCATATTTGTTCACAGCTGTCGCACTCAGGTAGACATTCCAGCCGGCCTGTCTCGAAACGAAACAAGATACTTGAGCTTCACTTTTGTTGGAGCTGTTCAGTAGTACGTAATATTGCCGCGGTAATGACTAGAACTCCGGCCAAGCTGAACGCACAAACGCTTTCGCTTGTGAGTAATGATTAGGTTGCCCGATCGTCTCGAGAAGAGACACACAGTAACTTTCCTGTTAACTCCAATCGATAACTCCGCGATTAGGATTTCCTAAACAGACCGAACTCTCCAATCTCATTAAACCTGTTAGATGATATTTTAGATTACCGATGAGTAGTCAGGGATTTGGTTAAGTAATTGAGCAATCACATATGATAATTCGGTCATGCCTAATGTGAGATCACTGGCGCAGTGGTCAACACGATCGTCTCAAAGAAGCAGCTGCTAGTTTGACATGAGCCTCTTCATAAGCCGTTTAAACAGATTCCGGACTGGCGTTCTCCCTAATACATGGAAGGAGACAACAGCTACACCCAACTTTAAAGCGAACGCCCGGCACTCTCTGGCTAACTATCGGCCAATCAGCCTTACTAGCATTCCGTGTAAGACAATAGAACGCTTATTAAAGCGTGCCATCCCCAATCACTTCTTATCTAACAGTCTTTTTTCCTAACCGGTCTCGTATAACAAATATGCTGATCTTCATGAACAGTCTAACGGATAGCACAGACAACAGCCTTATCTCAGATGTTGTTTTCTTTGCTGTCTTTTTTCGTCTAACTTATCCCTCGCGTATAACCACGAAATTGTGTTACAAAAGGGATTCGTTACGCTTAGTTTGATTAGGTGCACTCTCCTCCGCATAAACAACCTAGCATTTTAAACACTTTGCGGGGTTTATATACTGCCGTTATACGGGTATGCTAATCAGGTCGTGCATACCGGCTTGAAGAGGAACCTACTCGTTGTTTAGCATGTCCAGCGCGTGGCTACCAAATTAGTCACATGCTTAAGGAATGTTATGTACGAGTCTCGGCTTGAAATTCTTTATCTGTATTCATGTGAATTTCGACGACTCCGCGGTTATTTAATTTTCACGCATTTCTTTTTTAAAGTAAGTTTAGTATAATAGTACTTCATCGTAAAGAATAATGACACCCAACGAGGACCTGCCAGAAAGCTTTGCAAGTTTCATCCCCGGACTTTCATTAGGCAACAGCTTTTTACATGTAGAACCCTTAACTAGCGAAACAGTCCTCCTTTTGAGGTCGCCAGCTGCGCTATTATAGATAGTTTTAAAGCATTGCTAGACTCCTATTTACCTAGAACAGACTGGTGAACTTACTATGTTCTTGTTATTTACTGCAATCCCTTAGAGCGGCACCACACCCTGTTTTTAATGATTGTTTTTCAGGTCAACAGATGCCCACCTGATACCGAACAATAAAAACCAACTGGGTCCGAGTACTTTTAGTACACTACGTCGAACCCGTGTATTATTAGCTGAAAAATCGCAAAACTACCTCTTCTCGTTTAGGATGTACCCTTTGTTGAATACACTGCCTATCTCTGTAATAACGGCTGACACGTTTGACATATTCAGAACTCTAATGCTGGATATACACGTATGCGGGTAACAGCCGGTCGTACAGTTCCCTTAGACCACATCCCTGACGTACTCCTGTAGATCACCAGGCGCGTAAGTCTGCTTGATCTTTTACTGCCTGTCTGCCTATCTGTTGATTTTGACTTACATTCAACTTTCTTTAGGTTCAGAACAGCTTGTGAGCAAACGGTACCTTGATTTATTGGCACCGTTTCACTCCTGATACAGAAATATCTTCCAACCAGATCAGGTTGTTGTTCCACAGAATTCCCAGTCAGTCCCCTTCGAAAAGAATAAGTATTCTTTGGTCTGTCTCTTGCAGTGTGAGTATATCGAACAGCGCATTCTCAGGTGCAATCCATAATGTTCACCGCACAACTATCATTTCCACAAAACTGTACAGGTTACGATTTTCTCTTGTTCGGTGAGTAAGCATGTGGAATCTTACTGCCTTTTGACTTACCTGAAGATTTGTGTTGACGTAATTAGATATTCTGAAGGTCGTCACAACCCTGAAGAACCTTATCAAACCATGACAAGCTGTCACTCCTCCTCCTTACCTTCAACTCTTCCACCTCAAAAAAATTCTGCTGAAGACCACCAAATTCCGAAGTTCCATAACCCTAAAACTCTACTGGAGTCACCCGTGGCATTCAGGAAGAGTCATATTTGCTTCGTTCCAACCACTCCTTTTTCGTGCGGACTGAAGTCTTTTCTGACTAAGTCTCTTTTCACCCCAAAATGTCATCCAACTTTCTTTGGGTGCAAAACTCCCAACCACCATCCAGTAGCTCGAAAAGCGGACGTGACTCGACGTCAACCTCGGGCCAACAGAAGCGAACGAAATACCTCACAGGGACACTCACGTACGCTCAAGCTGTGACATAGTGTCCGTCATCTTCAAAGACGGCGTGCAAACTCTGCCGCTGTCCACTTATTCCCCCTTGCTACTAGGACTCTTTTGTCAAGTCACTCGAAATGAGGAAGTAGCTCTGGAATGCATGCATATTAACTGTGTGAGCCTTTAAAACAAGCTGCCAGAAGTCAGACAGTTGGTCCGCGACACTAGTCCTCTTGCTCTTACAGAGACTTGCCATTTTCAGATATATAAATGACAATATATTACATATTCCTGGGAACTCAGTATACCGACCGGACGCTTCCCGAGGACGCATGAGAGGTTGTGCCGCTTTTCTGAACCAGAACATTTCGGCACTAATTGGGGGAATTTATCTATCCGGAAAAATACGATTGACTTTAGCTCAAACTTCAGCCTCTTGTCAGTGTTGTATATCTTTCGCCGTCATGTAGCGCATCCGACGACGAGACCAATCTTGCCGTCTTGGGCAGTGTCTCGTTTGCACAGCGTTTCTCCTATCTTCTTATTATGAGTTATTTCAATGCGTCCAAAGTTAACGTGGCGTTTGCATCTCATGAGGACCCTGACCTCGGATCTGCGAAATCCCCGGCAATGATAATCCGTGAGAAGAACCGGTCAGTACCCCCAACCAACCTACAAGGAATCGTCCAGGACAGATACCTATTTTGGTGGACCTAGTTATCACAAATGAAGCTCACCTCTGGGACATAGTGACCACTTGTTACTACATTTCAATTTCATCTATCATTGGCTCCCAAAAGATGTAACAAAGATTTCATACCGAATTTCCCAAAATTTCGACCTTGACGCACTAAGGTATTCCTCATAGGCACTCGACCTTGAGTCTGATTCGATTAATTCAAACTATCATTCTTTTAAATTTGCCGTTCACGAAGCCAATTGGGCATTTTTTCCTCAAAAACCGTGGACGTTCACCACCTGTTCACCGCTGCCGCGAAACATTCTCTACCTTCTTGACGTACGTTCTCGTCTGTTTCCTAAACAGAAGCTAACGGGCAAACCGGAAGATCTGCAAGTTTTTCGCACTAGGCGAAACAAGTGCAAACAAGAAATTGGTCAGCACATATACTAGGTACAGACAAAAATCCTGCTGATAACGCGAGAAAATAAGAACTTTCTGTACAAATATAGGCAACACCAAATAAAAAACAAACTCTCGGCGCTTTCTCCACGGTCATCCAACGAAGAAACCTATTCCAACCCCAGAGTAGTTGATGAGGTGTTCGAGAAGTATTATTCAGCGGTCTACAATGTGGTTTTTCAGAAATGGCATTCAATTCCGTTGAGACGAGACTTTCAACCTGTACTGCTAACAGCCGACTTTTCTGTGCTCGATGTTCAGGATCTCTTAGCTAAGGTCAGTCTCTAAAGTACAGTGGGCCAGACACGATCCAGTCCCGGGATCCTCAAAAGAGCAACACTTGGTTTGGCGGTGTTCCTCCATAATCTGTTCAAACAGACAATTCGGACTGGCACTCTTCCAGAGTCATGGAAAGAGGCTATTATCACACCTGCATTTAAAGCAGGCGATCGACGCTCTCCTACCAGTTATTGGCTGATCAGCTTTGGTAGCACTCCACGCAAGATTGAAACGTGCTACCCTTAAACGTTTTTTTCTCAAATAACCTTTGCTCCCCCACTCAGTATGGTTTCCATTCCGATCGGTCATGCGTGACCAATATGTTTATCTTCATGGACAGCCTGACAAAGGCTGAAGACAATGGCCACATCTCAGATGCCATCTCTTCTGATTTTGTCAAAGTCATCCACCGTGTCCCCAATGACCCTCTTGTATATAAACTGGAAGCTCATAGCATCCAAGGTAACAGAACGTTTAGAGTTAAAACTACATCGGATCTTTCTTATCCCTTCCCGACCCTACCCGGAATTCTTCAAGGACCTGTGCTTGGTCCAGTGCTATTACTGTTATATATCAATGACTTCCTCGACATTTGTTTCAGCAGCGCTCTCCTCTGTGCTAACG
This sequence comes from Paragonimus skrjabini miyazakii, assembly GCA_014338405.1. Lineage (NCBI taxonomy): Eukaryota > Metazoa > Platyhelminthes > Trematoda > Plagiorchiida > Troglotrematidae > Paragonimus > Paragonimus skrjabini miyazakii. Next base: position 93,188 of record JTDE01021434.1, on the reverse strand, counting down.
ACTTAAAAATCTGGAATGCTTGTGATCCGGGTGCACTGCATCCTGACTGTATTGAGTGCCAGTCAAATGACTGGAATTTCTCCATAAACGACTGCAGATGTACGTACGTTACTGGGAAGAGACTCCGGGAACCTATCCGTTATCAATAGGGCACAGAGTAAAATATATATATCTCGAAGACTGACCTAAAGAAAGATCTAGGGATTTGGCCATCGTATAGTTTAACCTTCTCCTATCATCATCAGGTGACCCGTAAAAATACATACGGAACTCTTGGGGTGATAAAAACAGCCTTTTCTAGCACAAACAATCATACCTTCCAAACGCCTTACGGGGTCTATACAAGACCGCAGCTTGTGCATGTCAACCAGCAATCGTCATGAGAAAAGACATACTCGCCAGTGAACTTGCCCGGCGAATAGCGACCAAAATGGTCACTGACTTGCGGCATTTCCCCTGCGAGTTTCAACATGATTTTCTTTATCTCTACCCACGTGAGTTGCGTTGATCTCATGGTGAATTAATCCTTACACACTCTTCCCTAGCGTAAGATCCGTGCAACAGTTTTACACCTCAGTGACTGATAGCGATCAAACAGAACACAACAGGAAATTCTACTGTTGTGATCCAAGCACGCGGATGGCACAAGGGTTGTTTATTCGGCAAACCAACACATGGGTTAAGCATTTAAACAAGACCTGAAACAAAACCACTCATTTGCACGCGGTATTGAGCCCCAGACCTTTTCAGTTGCCGCAGACGTCAATGCTCAGTTCCATTAAGTAGCATGGACCACTGTGAGCAATGCTGCACTCTGATTTTCCTTCCTGTATTTTTCCTGCGGCTTGTACGATGTCAAAATATATACTCCGGTCCTACTACTGAATAGCCGTGGTATGAGTAGTATGTTACGATCGCTCAACTTCACTGCACTACAAGCTCCGACCTTCCTTAGGCAACAGTTCTTCTCTTACAAAGTTATCAATCACCGGAACGACCTACCATTTGGTGTTGTTAATTACTACACCAATAGCCGTTTCAAAGTGTCATCAGTTTCCCACCTACTTAAGACACTGCTGTTTTTGTTATACGCTCTAATCCCTAAGAGAGGTGCTACACCCTGTTTGGACGACCGTTTTTTCAGGTCAACATAAGCCCGCTAGATGTCGAAATAGACAAATCGATTGAATCCTAGTGACTTGGACCTTCTGTCTCGAACCCGTGTACATATTGCTGAAATCACCTAGGACGAACTGCCTAACACAAGGCTGACTGGATGCTCTCTGTCCACAAATCACGAGCCTTTGGTTATTCAGTGAAAACACTCAGTTGGCTAGTAGGTAGATATGGGTCTCCATGCCCTCTCTGTATTCCCGTACGCACTAGTGCTGTTAATAAAATACTTTCAGAAGTCAGCAGTTCTGTAATATCATACTCATATAAAGTAAACACCTAATTCCCTTTTAGACCTGGCTTTATACCGAATGTCTTGTGTGCAGTTCTGTCAACGATAGATTTGACAAAATGGTACAACGAAATTAAGGTAACTTCTACGTCTGTGCTGGGTTGTACACGGTATCTTTTTGATAGGTGACGGAATTTCATTCGCTACAGATTGATTCATCAACCTATTCAATATATGCACTGTTTTTGGACACACCTGAGACGTGTTCACTGCATACATGAGCTGCTATTCGTGATCTTCCATCCGCTGTGCATTAGCACTATACCGGAACACTAAGGATAGAGAAGATAAACATTTAAACAAAGTCGAGAACCTGCTTACTTCATAAGAACATTCCACTCGCCCATGCATTTGCTCGACCTAGTCGCTGACGTACAGTACTAATCAGAGTATACATTTCCTTAATTAGCGTGGTTGCCTTAAAAGTGCATTTGCTGAGTCATTGAAAGATTGCACTATCGGATTGCACATTTTGCAAAGTCATGTTCTGAAATAGTCTGCCGTTTTTCTCTTCAATATGATTCAGGAGATGTCTGGGTTTGTAACCTGGATCATGTTGCTGACCCGTAAAAGTAGTAAAAGGTCAATACAAACTTGTCACGTGCTCCAAGCGGTGAAGAAGATGATGCAAGACGTCTGAGTAATCAACATCTGAAGGCTGGTTTGACGGATAATGACACATTAAAAACACTCAATTGTCATTGGTTTAATTCATCAAATCCACCACTCAAAACCTCGGAGGTAACAACCTATAATCATTGAAAGTGGTTTCCGTGCTAGCTGTCTCATTTATGATCCTTACCAATCTAACAATCCGGAAACCTCTGTCTGAAATGAATGTTGAAAGCATTTACAGATATGGTTCTCCGTGCAGCAGAGTTACGTAGACTGGGACTTATATGTTTTCCTAACTAAGTCGATATTCAAAATAACATGCCTCGAAGTAAAACCATGAGCTACTCGGAAACAAACTCAATTTAGGCGGAGTTGAGCTCAACGATAGGCTAGTCCAAATCCAGTGAAATGGCACCTGATCTATCTGAATCGCAATGTTAGCGGATTGTTTCACCTTTACACCCACAGTGTGTCAAATGAATGGATTTGACTTTCGGGATAATGGTGCACCCGTAAAGGAAGTTCGGGTAAGTCATGAGTTTAATACTCATTAGAGTGCTGTCAGATCTCAATCCTGAAGAAAATTTGTGAGACTGTTTAGAAAGGACGATAAATGATAGCCGATTTTCCAATGTGTTATCGTATCTACCGTTTGTTACAAAGAAAATATGAAGTAGTCTTCCTCACCAGGATGATGAATGTAACAGATATCGAAAAACGGATGTGCTGATGTAATCGAATATTGGGTCAACAATAGTAAAGTGAGAATTTGTCAATCTTCCTGGAGGCCAATTATATTGGCTCATTTGCTAAGATTTTGACTATAATGCAGGCCAAAGATGTTTCCTTGGTTCAGTGATCAACATAGAGGTTTTCGTTTTGCAAGTTTTTAAAACGCAGTGACCAGCGGACATCTGATCTGCAGAACAATGAAACTGGCAAATATTGAGAAAGATGTTGTAGTGGAAAGGAACAAAATCGCAAGTAATTCCACGGGATACGAACATGTTACGCCTTGGGTTTCAGCCACCACAAGTGGCCTTCATCAAGAGCGTGGTAACAAAAATTGATTTAGTCACAAATTCTCAAAATATTGATTGGACTGTGTCTATCACAAAACTCAAACCACTTGACTTAATTTGTGCTATAATTTGTGCGCATATTCACCAGCCTGAACCGATCTGTGATGGTGTGCTGAAAGTAGTTTTGGAAAATGGTCAAACTGATCAATTGACCGCTTTACCTGGGTAAGCGTGAGTGAAGTAGTTCGTCGCCTGCAACGTGTGTGCGCAGACAGGATGTCAGTAGACGCGACAATGGACGTGTGTGTAAATCTGGTTACTGAATGTGTCCATACACCCACCGACATACTCTTCCGCCAGTCACAGTGATGCATGATTAATGCATGGCTGGCCTACCAAATCAAAATGTCAAGGCCATTGCACCATCAAATGTGTGTTAGTCAAACATCGTCTAATGAGTAAACAATGGGATTGCCGATCACTAACCGGGAGCTATGGTATCCTATACGTTTTATCGAGATGTCTCAGTCTATTCGAATTTCACATTTGAATTCGGTGGCAATGACGTTTATGTGCGCGTTCTCCCATGCTTCTTTAAGTCACCTGTAACGTCGTATTTGTGGCCTGTGGCGCATTTTCTCGACGACTTTGTATTCCCTGTTATCATATAGAGTTAGGCCTTTATCCTCACACCAGAGATCTGCTGCTGCACTGGGTACAGACATGTGTGTACATAGTCTTAATCCCACGTTGTGTCTGATCAAATCAGACGTGGGTAACCGAGCTAGGATATTTCTACCAGTGTTGTGAGCCAAGAACATAGATGGCGCAAGAGCTATTCAGTCGGGGAGCAACACATGGGTTATGCGTTTCAATATGAAAACAAACAAAAACACTCATCTGCGTACGGTACTGGGCCCAGAATGTCACGGTTACCACAGACGCCAACGCTCAGCTCATTTACGTTCCTCTACATATCAAGAACCATTTCGTGCGGAGATGCACTCCGGTCTTTCTACCAGTATATTTCTTGCTGCTACTTCAATTTCAAAATCTACGTTTTGACCCACTACTGAATAGCAGTGATGCGAGTAGTATAGTACAATCACTCCTCACTACACTAGTAGGTACGTAACAAACAATATTTATGGTGACCTTGAGGTATATCTTATAACTACAACGTCTATGATAGTCACCGGTTTGTCGATTTAAGATAGACTCAAAATAAAACAAAGTTATCCGTGGTTACTACAGAAAATTCATCGGTTCTGTCTTGTTCCATCATTAACTCACCTTTCGGACCCAATAACTTCACATATGCCCATGGAATAGGCAGAATACTGGCAGATCCGAACGGAGCAGCACACACGGTTCGTAGACTGGGTTCCAGTGTGAACTTCTCAGTCGACACACTCAAACAAGTCGATTGCCATGGATGCTGAGGCAAGAAGGGAGCAAGGTGCGACTTCACGCACACCGGGCCCACACCTGGTCCTCCTCCGCCGTGAGGAATACCAAACGTTTTGTGTAGATTTAGGTGACAAACGTCTGTCCCGTAATCACCAGGGCGACATAATCCGACCTGAAATGTACGGTGAGAAACGATGAAACGATGAACTATGAAATACGGCAATATTTTTGGGTGAGCAAACTAAAGTGAAGCCAGTGCTATATAATGTGTATGTAACATCGACGGATCACACATTGTTTAGTTTGTAGTGGCGAAGGGCACAGGTGCTCGTTTGCTGTAAGTGAATTAACCTACCAGGAACCAGCTTTCTAAATGGTTTGTTGTTCATTGGTGTAAATATCGTGCTGTTTATCCTTAAATACTGTTTAGTCTGTGGTCCCATGCTTATGGTGAGGAGTACAAACTGGCCGATTCCGAAAAATATGCAATAGCACACCACACCTAGATAAACTGACATCGACCTTGAGCCATAGGTAAGGTCAGTTTTAATTTCAGTTGATCGGCGTCCACTCGCAGTATGTGTGTGGTTTTCAGGTCGATCCACTGAGACAGTTCGCTGACAAAGGAGCTCAATCCCGTGTTGCATAGTTCACAACAGTGGCTAAAGCCTGTGCTTGTTACTCCACAAAGGAACCCGACGTGACCGACTAGCACAAATTCCGACAGAACGCACTCTCCACACTACTGTCCGCGTACACACTATAAAACACTGCAACTATACAGAGTGGGGGTCATTGTGATGAATATTACTCGAACTCAGTGGTTCTCAACTATTTGTCCAAGGCCCAATTTTGACTTTCATTCAGCTCTATGGCTCCCACCGTTAGAAGTCATCTGCGTTAACGAAAAAGCCATACTGGATGTTTTTATTTATGATAAAAATGTGCTTATAACGATATTTCGTATATATATATAGCAATGTGCGACCGAAACCAGCAGCGCGCACGAGTTGAATTTGAATTGGTGACGGAACGTGCTGCTGTGTTGTCGGCGCCGTTTCATTTATCGTTTGTGTAAGTCGTGTGCATGGCTTACTGGGCGTTTGGCTCATGCCTGTTTCTTGTTGTTTCCTTTTACAGGACTTGTTGGAACCCCTACTTCGGAAGAACGCTATCTCCCGGTGTCTCTACATTGCCCCATAGTTGGTCTGTAAGTGTGACGGACAATCAGAAAAGAAAAAGCCCGCTTGCATGTTACAATATATATATATATATGTGTAACGTGTACTGCAGAAGTAATACAGAGTTTCAAAAAGCTGTCGTGGATGTGTTATCACTTTATATAATGAGATCTCTGTGGTTAACGGAAACTGCTAAGCATTTTATATCGGGTTGAGGTGGTGTTAGTGATTACCAAAGGGCACTCCTCTTCGCGATGTCGAAACGTCTCAACTCGACTAAAACCACATTTAACCAAGTAAGAAGCGGGTATTACAGAGAGATCCATATTGTCACTAATATTCCAGAAGTTCTATCTGGCGGTTTCTGATTAAACTTGAATTGTTATATTACTCTGCTGTTCATACAAGCACTAATGTGAAGTGGTAACAATTCCAGCAAAATTTAGCCCAAAGGGATCGACCACAAAATCTGGATTTTCCACTTCTAATGTGTTGATGAATTGTAAAACCATATCACCATTCAGATAGCTCAAGCGCTCAGATCACTCGGTAGATAATTATCACTTAAATGAAACAAACAGAATGCTGATGAGTAGTCGGGGATTTGGTTAACTTTCAAGTTGATGTTCAACTTGAAAATTAACCAAATCCCCGACTACTCATCAGTAATCTAAAATATCGCCTAGCAGGTTTAATGAGATCGGAGATCTCGACCTGTCTAGGAAGTCCTAATCGCGGGGTTATCAATTGGAGTTAACAGACAGTAACTGTGTCCCTATCGAGACGATCGGGCAACCTGATCATTACTCACAAGCGAAAGTGGTTGAGCGTTCACATATGATAATTCGGTCGTGCCTAACGTGAGGTCAATGGCGCAGTGGTAAACACGGTTGCCTCATGAACAACATGTCTGTGGTTCAAGTCCCGGCGGTGGCGATGATATGCACTACTGACGAGCTCTAATGAGAGCGAAACTCGAGTCTAGTGCTTCTTTTCGAAAGGGGCCGACTGGAAAGTCTATGGGGACGCGACAGCTGCGATCAATTGTGGGTGATGTTCAACTTGAAAACAAACAGAATGGTCTGCAAATTATGATGCAAACAAAACCGCGATATGAAACATACAACGACGGTTAACGTATGTGGCTGACGGGACGTTTGTTCACTAAACTATGGTTATGGATATCTCAGTGAAATTGCTTATCACTAAAGTTCAGTCCCCTCCGGTCCTGACTGGTGTTCTGTCCTGTGAGTAGTACGGTCAAATCGTGTTGATATTTATGTAATGGAAATCAGTAAGATGTATTCCTTTTATCTCGTTTAAAAATGTTGTGCACGCTTGTTATATATTACACGCAGATCTAAGGAATTACATGGCTTCCCCTCTGAATCAAAGTGATTTTTTCCCCAAGCTATTTCCAAGTCGATTATAGCAGTTGCGTAGACAACAACTCGGCTGTTGCCACAGCGTCGTCACTGGACTATCTACTGAACGTCCCGGAAGTGTGGCACAAATCCGGAGTTCAAACCAAAGGGCTTACCGAATAGTCAGGCCTCACAACCGAGTAGGATGAACGAACGGACACAACACATCGCCAAAACGGGTAGGGAGAGGTGTAAGCGCATTTCCACTATGGTCACTCAGCCCAATCGGCCGGTGTTTTGGCCACCATGGTCCACGATCGATAACACCTGGCTGTTCACACACGTCTTTAACCTTTTCAGCGCTTGAAGGGCAATGTGCTGTACTGGGAACCAGCAGGTGCACCGATGAGTGCAAATGGACAAAGTAAGAATTTCCCTGACGGATTCTGCCATTAAGATAATTCTTTAACCAAACGAGCTGTATTCATGAACGAAACCGATTCACAAATCACTAAGACTGATCAAAAAATAACAGGCCATGCTTTTGCATTAGGTTTATCGCGCCATTTTTGACGTTCTATAGCTATGGTGTGAACACAATAAGCGTCGTTTGGCATCTCTCAGTTTTGTGACTGCCATTGAGCCGTGTCGTTCTATTTCCTGTCAACATATCTTATTTGACCACTTTATCTGTGATTTAAGCAACCTGTTGCGATATCGAGATCGGCGTGGACAGTTCGTTCAAAAATGTTATCCAGACTGAGGTGCTTTGTACTTTGGAAGCCTGCATTGCCTTTAAAATTGCCGTGCACAAATTGGACTGGAATAAATATTATGCTGGAACAACCAGGTGTAATCAACCATGGACCGTGGTGGCTAAAACACTAGAACGGAGGGGCCGAACGGTTTGACTTTAAATGCGCATGCATCCCCATACCAGCTGATCTGGTTGTGATTACATCGATGATTTGGACCCGATCACCCATTCGACTCGGTTAGGAGGCCTGTCCTTTGGTTTGAATTCCGGATTTTGCTTCCGGGTACGGCGCTTCGTGGACGATCGGTAAACCACACGGTGACTATGCGATACGCCGTGTACTGCGTCATCGTTTGTTCCACACGCATTGTGGACGTGTTTTGACATCAATATCCAATTATTCGGATTGGTCACCTTATCGACCAGGAGAACAAACCGTTCTCACAACTCCTGTTCACACAGTGTGTACTGCCTCACGTTGTATTGAATGCTTTGTACATGTTTTATGCTGCTGTTACAATATACCCTTTAATCATTCTATTAAGCGGTAAGTATAACGTCATGAAAATACTACAAATCTACGGAAAATTAATCAGATTTTCTTTTCATATCACGTGCTCAATGATGTATTGTCTTGTAGGAAGATTGCAGCCCTCTACATGTTTCACTCGATCAATGACAAACTATGATAATAATGGATGTTTAATGGTACACTCATCGGTCGCTACAAATGTAACCTAAACCACCACTCAGCGTTCATCACTGACCTGTTTGTAAAAACACGCTACACATTTTCGGATGTCCAACCAGCAGTATTACGACGCATGTGGTTCAGCTGGGCTTATTTTAGTCTTTAATAAACGTTGAAGCTACTGAGTGATACTCCAAGGAAAGAAAATATTGAAAATACTCTACACATCGTTGAGTGTTGTACTGATTAGATGAGAACCCATTCCTCCTGTTTTGACGGACCACGTAAAAGGTCCTTGGGGCTTTTCTTCTATTCTACTTGTCCAAATGTTTATCACAAATCTGAGTTAAAGTTCCGAACCATCCTTGGTCCTTTTGGATGCCAGCTGGGCGATTATCCGGTTACCTCATTCTATAATGTACCTCAGTAGCATCCTTTTTAAACTTCAGATCCTACCCATTAGGGGGTGACGAATAGTCGTTTAGATCTTCCTGGTTCCATATCATCCTGAGGTGCACCTAGGAGCGGTTGCCTTTTTCAGCTGTGCTAAGTTTCTACCTTGTAGCGTTGGTAAAAACATGAACCGAAAATGTGGCTTTATATCCCACGTTCCAATGAGTCCGTTCTACTTCTTAGTTGGCGTTACATTAGACAATACTCTCGCCGTAGTCAGTCATGTGATTCTATTCGCTGGGTTATTGGTAACACTGTACCACTTGATATAGCTGTAAACGTCTATCATACAGAGAGTATCTCTAGAATTTGGTTGTGGATATTTTTCACCGATTGTGAATAAACTACTTATAACAATCTTGTGACAGACCACACTGAGATATTCTGATGAATACTTAACTTGAGTAGCAGTTTACAAAAACAGGTCTTTGTAGACTATAGACTGCTAAGGAACCTAGCTTAAAATTGTAGACCATCCTTGTGAGTTTGTGACAGAGTGTGTTTTACGGTTTGGCTGGCAACATAAGAGGTTTTAAAAGCAGGCAGCTCCTTCTATTAGAAGAAACTTGGCTTACCCTGAGCGGTTAGGGAACAGAATCTGTCACTTTCGTCGTGCAGACTCTAAAAAAGACAGTATATGTCAGATCAAAAATTGAAGTAGGTTGTAAATGACTGACATGTGGACTGCTATGGTAGGATCATTTGGACTGGATCCGCGAGTACATCCAAAAATAATTTTGTCATCATGCAGAACAACCTATTCCGAGCGTTATCACTTCGCCTGTGATCGACATGGATAGTCAAATCCCAGTGGATGGTACATTCAAAATTACCCATAATATGTTGCACGATACTCGATTGTGGGATGCATAGCGACTGTTATCGATAACGGAACCGACTGTTAACAGCCTCCACCTCACTTTGGTCAGTTGTCAGTAGAAAACTGGAAGTTCATAGAAGTCGGAATAATTTGAAGCTCAATAACACGCTGCCACATGTTAGTCATGCAACGTGACCAACTCATGGCATTCAGTGCCACCAGGCAATTTCCAGTAAGATCATTATCCACATATTTTCCAAAACTTTGAACAGCTTATGAACGTTTTACTCAACTTTTGAATATTGCACAGATGCCTGAAGATATACAGAATGCCAGTAAAAGATCAGGAAATGGTCATAACATGCGAAAAAAATAACTAAACGAAAGGGGAAGAATACAAAACGAGGCATGCGACGACAACAAACGAGGAAAAGAACATTATACCCGTTTCCTACTACCGGCGACTCTAGTAAACTTTAAGAGGAAGCGTGCAAAATTATGATAAGAGAATATCAGGAAGGAAAACAGCACAATTTTTATCAATGATTTCGGTGTATTACCATATTTTAAAGGGTCCCCGGTTATTAATACTAACAATTCCTGGTCCCAAGCTGGGAGGCCTGCCAGATCCAACAGCAGCCAAAAATTGGTGACCACTTTGTATTCTTACGATAAGTTATAGGCTATCCACCATACACAATTAATCGGGGCGTCAGCACAATATTCAGGTCACAGACTAGGCGACCGTTTACAACAGTAGTACTCCAATGATGTTCTCAACATAATATACGAGAAAATCCACAATAGTTCTTGTATATAGAGAAGGATGAAATCACGAGGTTTGCATTCAGCGTCAAAGAGCTAATTTTGAAAATGAAATCGGGGGCATCTAACCGCATAAACCATTCCTCAAAAAGACCTGTCCTCACACAGAATGTCCCCGGGAGCGACCGATTTGATCCAGGTTCGGAAACTATACCAGTGGAACCTACTAGAGAGAGAATTATTTCTTCAGAACGCATCCACAGGAGACATCAGAACTGTTGTGAGCGCACAGGACGCTTGGCCTGCGAAGTTGTTTATTGCATAAAATCCCGTACAGTTCATGTTAGAACATAAGACAACGAACGCGTACACTCATTTGCGTGACTGACCTGAATCCGCACATATTGAGCAGCAATATCTTGTCATTCGCCTTAGTGACACGTCCCCCATAGTGGGTACACACTGTTCCAATAATCGCTTATGGTCCATCGTCTTCCTGGTCTTGAGACTTGTCCTTTAGTTTCCGAATGAACGCACTATACTGTTCACAAACGAGGCTGTCTTTTATACAACAGTACAATATTGAAAGTGAGTTTTCATGCCACTATGGGTGTAAGTAGGAGAACATTTTAAATCTTTATAAAACCAATGCACGTTACTGTATTTCATCAACTAGCTGTCTTGAATTGAAAGGTGGTCCCTGCATAACAAGTGAGACGGCAAATCACAGTGTTACGTAAGATGTATACTCGTGAGTAATTTCTTTCTTCCGCGTCAGTTACATGCATGAAATGATAGCCGAATGGATAAGAGAGTGGGTGCGTATAAGCAGGGTAGTAGAGTTTGTTTAGTTAGCACTCATGGTTTCGCTCTAAGACAGTGTGATACATCTGAATATTTAGAATTTCTTCTCTTCTCAATGGACCCGAAATAGTAGCAGGCGAACAAAGTGTTGCTCGACCATATGTTTTGCGCCAAAATTATGGCCTTATTCGAAGTTATACTGGGACAGGACAGCCGCAAAACATGGTGTGACTGATGGGTTAACTTGTGGTACAGCAACTTCTAACCGAGAAAAGCAAATATCTTAGTGGTTTCAAAAATATCAAATCTACATGTCTCATAAACAAGTCAACCTGAGAGATCAGAGAAATTTTCGAATTATGAGTCGGCAATAAGATAGTTTTGCACAAACAGTGCAAACTTTGTTCCTGAATAACTGTACAGTTCCACTGCTTCTGGATTTTGGTAACCAAGTATTTTCCCCCAATTCCATCGGTGGGAGCACAGCTACATTCAGTAGATGATGGATTAATGCATGCCCCCAAAAAGGAGCACAGAAATATAGCCATACTGTATGTTTTAACCATTATGGAGGATTCTAGGGAAGGTAGCCCAGCTTTCATTCGGGTTAATTGCAAAAAGCTGTTGACGCCTCCGTAGTTTATTTGGGATGCAACTGGCGTGAGTGACAGATTTAGACCAATTATCCTTTATCTACGAGCATTATGTATCGTCACAATTATAGGGTGACCAAAGAAGAAGCCAGCAACAGTTCTAATCAAGAAGACTGTAGGTAGTTAACTGTTGAAATCGCTTAAGTATTGCAGTTTCTAGGACAGCCAACAATCGATAACTATGTAATAATAGGTAAGTTTAAATTGAAACCTTTTATTGACTTTCTCATAATGACAGAAGACATATGTCACCAGATGTTAACATTTCGTTTACTCTCTTCAGTCACGAACGTTGTTGTTATCCGCATATTCCATATATTCCAGTGTTTTACGTTCGTGACTGAAGAGAGTAAACGAAATGTTAACATCTCGCGATATATGTCTTCTATCGTTACTGGTGAACTAGATCAAGGGAACTCAGTGTTTTAAATTTTTCATAATGAATAAAAATAGGTAACAAGTGTTGATGAACTAAATAATGTGATTGATAACGCAGATAATACTCAATGTTCTTCATTAAATGGACAGATGAAAGCAGTTCAAAACATACGAACTCGTATAGTCGATTATTTTCGGAAATCACGTCCGAGTTAGAAGTGATTTTAAAGGATTTAAAACTAAGGAAAGAAAGGAAAGTAAAACAAACGAAACTGAATCGATTTGTCAACTGAATTAATCGTGTTTAAAGAATGTTTTATGTCACTCCGCAAAAAGAACAGTTAGTTTCTGGTTACTGAATTAAACAGAGCGGGAGATGACAGATGAGAGAACTAGTTTTCACAATCCCGTGGGAGGAGGAGGGACTACAGCTGTTACTGTAACCTCTTGACAGCGCATGGTTCCACATATTCCAACGCAAAAGTCGAACCGTAAGTGGACAGCTTCCCAGCTTGCAATAATTAGCGTGGACAAAATAACTGAGCCACACACACTCTGAATGACATTCCGGTGGACCTGAGCACATACAAACATGTGGAACCAACCTGTGCATTCAAATTCGCTCCATCCAGATAAACTTGTCCGCCGGCTTTGTGTACCAGTTCACATGTCTCCATCAAATCGTTGTCGAACACACCAAATGTGCTCGGATAAGTGATCATGATCGCACCCAGCGTGTCCTTGAATCGATCAACTTGTTGTTTTAAATGACCCATATCGAACCCACCCTTCTTCGTGCTGTTCACCGGTTGCACACTCATTCCGGCCATACGAGCGCTAGCTGGATTAGTGCCGTGTGCAGATGTAGGGATGAGACAAACCTGGATTGGCGGTTGGTGAAAAGACGAATTGAACATGGTGTCATTGGTATGCATATGCGAAAGACAAAGTGCTCAAATAAACACCGCACAGAATAAAGGTATTTTCAGAGGACTGGTTTTGAGGTTGTTGACTTTAGATCCACACAGTGGGAATGGGAAAGTGGGCTCCTTCAAAGTTAGGCTAGGTATTTGCTTCGTATCAAAGTTTCATTTACATACGCTCGGGCAAACTGACTGAGTAAACAACATCTTGGCTGCATGTCGATAATTGACCACAGAATGTAGCCAGGAAGTGAATTGTTTGAATTGAAACCTACTCATTGCCAACATTTATTTGAAAATCCTGACCGTTCTGATTACATGCTAACCAAATAAGAGCAGGCAGGTCTATGCAGCTCAGGTAAATAACTAACCAATGCCCCTAATTATTTTCTGAAAAGTCATCTCTCGAGATGTATGAAACATTTTAATGACAGTGACTTAATCTGACTTCTTTCAGTGTGTGAAGGATTACTTTAGATGATAACATGACCCGGCTAAGTTATTTTAATAACTCCTTCGTCAAAGTCCAACAGTTACGTTTGCATACCTGGCACTTAGAGTATCCCTCTGTTCCACTTCTAGTTTGTTAACCTACTGTATGTATTGTTCATCGGTTGTTTTCAAGAATTTGTCTGGAAATTTTTTTTATAATCTCAGCTATCTACTCAAGTCCACTACTTTGTGTTGTCGTTGATATCCCGGTAAAATGTTTTCATCTTTCAGTATTTTTGGTCTGTTTACAGTCTCAGCATTTTGTATATAAAATCCCATCCGATACACCATACTGTTTTATATTCGCAGAGTTCCAAAATTATTTATACATCTTCAACTAGGTACAGGTGCAAACAGGTTATAGGATGCAAGCACCCCCGATTTCATCTTCTTTTGATATTCCCTTAAGTAGCTCGGGTTTTCTAAAAAAAAACCAACATTATTATTCTAGAATTAATCAGAAAACTGAATCACTGAAATTTTTGTTGTCAATGAATTTCATAATTATTAATATTTTCTGTCTCAGTTGCACCGAGTTGATTGTCCTTCATTAGCTAAACATGCAAACATGTAAAAGCTGAGAATATGCCTCACATAAAGCGTTATGTCAACTATCGTGTCCCTATTCGTGTGATATCTACAGTAAGCTCTACAGGCTATGACAACGGTTGACAGAACTCGTAACTCAGTAGAAGTACCCACTATATTGTCGCACTTACACGAGCGTGGGGCACACAGGCGGCCTTGACGCGCACACACCAACTTTGACGTTTGTCCACTGAAATACATTGTAAATAAACAACCAGTCTCATCTATCGACGAACTGTTTGCTAGGGCAAAGAAAACGTGACGTTTGAATCAGGAACATTTTTGTTGCAAGCTTTCAAGAAAGATCGTTGTTTGGGAAAAGAACTCGTGTTATTTCTTCTCTTGGGTGACTGATTAATGATCACTCATGCTGCTGACAAGCGAATGTGGCTGATAGTTTGCACGTGATAATTCACTCGTGTCTAACGTGAGGTAATTGGCACAATGATCAACACGGCTGTCTTATGGACGATTGACGGAAGTTCATTTCCCGACCGTGCGACCGCGGCAAGGATGTGCTTTATTGAAGAACTCTAGCGAGAATGGGAATCAAGCCCAATGGACCTTAGTGAGGAAGGCTGACTGAAAAGCCTGTGAGAATCCGAAACGCGATCAACTCTGGGTGATAGATCACCTGTACAAACCGAATCCTCTACCGCTTGTCACTAATGAAAATGTCGCCTAACAACTTTAGCCACCTTTATGAGTACAACCACATGAGGAATGTTGATAACGTGATTATCAATTAAAATTAACAAGAGATTAACCGTGTCTCTTCTGTAGACGATCGGACAACTTGGACAATACCCACGAGCGAAGGTAACTGAATGTTTAAGTTTCATAATGTGGTCCTAACTAATGTGAAGTCAGTGGCACAACGGTCAACATAGTTGTCTCACAATCGCGACGAATGGATGTGAACTGTCGGTCGTGGCAAGGATATGCCTTAAAGATGAGCTGTAACACAAGCGGAGTTAGAACACTGTGTTTCCTGTTTGAGTCCGAAGGCTGTGGTAATATGTAAATGGTTTTTAGTTTATGTGAGTAGAAATCCTTGACAACTTATAATGTGAACATTCATTTATGATGGTTGGAACGGCAGACGGTTAATGGATAGGGACCATTGCTAGTGGAATTTATGGGAATGTTTCAGGTGAGGAAATCTAGGCACACCGGTTTATTATCCGGAACAGTCGTATGAAACCGAGTTACTAGCAAGCAGTATGGAATATCCGATAAGTAAGATGAGATTTGATTGTGAAAAATCAGGGCTTTGGCAATATTCCAACCCGTATCAGGAAACACATGCCTTTACACGGTACGTGGTTAAGCAGCCAAGCTACGAAGTCATACCGAGAGTTGGGGAGCCGGGTACTCCAATTCCGTTGTCCACCCATCCTGCTGTATCGCTTGAGATCAACCAAATGATCCAAGAGAAAGGCTACTACCGTCGGATTACTCGAACCGATAAGGCTGAAATCTACCGATGCAATCAATAGACTTTTGAAATTGTACTACTGATGAGTAGTGCAGCAGACTATATCCTTTGGGTGATAACCGACAGTGCCCATATGATGCAGGGGGTAATCGAATACAACATAGAGATGTCTCAGCTCCAGGAGTGGATCCGAAGTTCATCTGGTTTAGTACAGGCCGCTTAATAAAACGGCAATCTCGTCACTTAAACACTGTTAAAGTGCAATTTCCTGAATGAAGTTAGCGGAACATTAAGACAATTGGAGAATACTTCGCTGTATCTCCATGGGTGTCTAATACGATTAAGTCGCATTTACCGAGTTTCGAAATACAACGCACTATATACAAGAGTCTACATCTAGACACTAACTGGTTACCACCGGGGCAATATTCAGATCAGTTCTCCTCTATGCACAAAACGCTGTCTGCATTATCTTCTACGTTCCGCCACAAACGTGTTTGACGTTGTGAGCTGACCAAAAAACATTGTTGCTGGGCGTTTTTTCTCTATTCGTTCAAATTCATAAAGGAATTTAGTTGTTTGGAATCTTTAAGTATCTCAACCGCTTTCTTTTAAATATCGTTCGATAAAAACAAAACAGTTTTAATTTTGGTTAATATATTCACATTCACGAAAATATAAAGTAGTTGACCATTGGAAAATATTCTAGTACTTAATAAAAGCTTCTTTTATACTGCAAGATGAACACAGATAATATAAAACAATTAATGGGGATAGTGTTGCACAGAAAGCATCTGGGGAAAATAAAACGACGGTTCCCTGCGGTTAATCGTTAGTGTAACAGAACTACCAAGTAATACGTTTCGGTGATTCCACCAACCACCTGGTTGTTCGATGTGGTTGCTGATGGTTGAAAGAAACCGCGAGGCTACCAGGCGATGGCGTGGTCAAAGCTACGGAAGTTTTGAATAGCTGTGTTGAGCAAGGTTGATATGTGTCGTCTACCCGGTTGTGGAGTTCGCGACCATCCATACCATTGGTTAGTACCATTCCCTGATGATAGTGTCGCAGTCAGTGGTGAGGCTGTATCTTCAAGATTATTGGCTCCCTACTTCCTACTTCCCAATGCTCCAGTTTTGGTCTACCTTATTTTTCTCTCCTCTTTTTCTTTCCCTTCCACTAGTCTTTCTACGTAGATACATTTTAACGTTTGTGCTAGTTCAAGGCCAACACGGCCCGAACCGCAGTACCCACGAGTTCGGCTCAAAACTGAAAGAGATGATGGTGGTAAAGGGTGATGATCTGATTACAGTACTGTGCTTGAAAAATTCACATTAAAGAATATCAGAAGTTCTTGGGGTTTATTTCATAGCGGTGATTCTGTCTCCCACGGCACCAAAGCCGAAGAATTTTTAGATTTGAGTTTTGGAGTATTGTTCATTTTATTTCATATCATTTCAACTCTCCCCAGACTTCATTGAAAGCATTAAGACTGCTGACAATTAGTGATCGAAATGAGTTAGAATCTTGTATTCGGACATAGAAACAAAGGGCAAACAACACAACATACCTTACGTTTATTTTCACCTTTGCTGGATAAATACCCAGTTATTGCTCGCAAGCCAGAGTACTCGCCTTGTGCACCACTATTAGGGACTAGACAAACATGATCATATCCAGTGATCTCTGCCAAATCACGTTCCAATTCTTCAATCAGTTCCAGGTACCCCTTTGTTTGTTCCACCGGAACGAACGGATGCATTCTGTTAACCGTTGGCCACGAGCAGGGCTGATTGGGCAAGATATCATAGACAAGTAAATAATGGATCAATGAAGAATGATATGGACCCAAAAGAAACCTACAGTAACGGTTGTTTAAACGAATGTATTCCAAGACTTTAAATGAAGTGGCCGGTACGCGCGCAAAACAAAAGAGATTGCGATTGTTTTCATAGTGAGGTACTGGTTGTTGATGAAAGAAGCGGGATGTCAGTTTAAGACAAACATCAAGAAACCCAAGAAACGCCAAACAGAGCCATTGTGAACATAACCAGTTGAAACTGGCGATCCGAGGTTCGCCGTGTCCATCTGAACTTGAATGCACTTGAATGCGCTTGAATGCACTCATAATTCACGAACAAATTTAACATAACATCTAAGTCTCTGCTAGAATGTTCTCTGTTTACCACATAATTTATTCCAATGAGTGCTTAAATATTGATATAAAAAGGTTGGTTTCCTACATTAAGTTTTAAAATTACGTCAGCTCAGCAGAACGGATTAACATGCTAAACTCATGCGTTTCATGTTCCATTGTTATAATTAGTAACCCCATTCATCCGGAATAATTAAGTAGATAGAATCGTCGTTCTCTACTCGCGTCCGCTGCTCCCTCGAAGGGTTATCCTTAGAATCGTATCAGCGCAGAACGGTAGAGTTTACTTCAGGAGGACGAGTTGTGACATGTTGAGTTGGGACCATCATTCGAGCAAATTTACAGCTGCAACTGGCAAACTGTATTTCGAGATGAAGCGATTATTATTTGTGTGATAGAAAATGAATGTTTTGGACATGTTTAGGGACGGTAGTATACCTGGAGAAATTTCTGCAATTTTTGACAACGAAAGACACGGTGAAAGGGAAATGAATAGATGAAACTCATTCATTCGAAACTATACGTTGTTGTGAGATTAACAAACGAATGGAATCTTGACTTTTTCTTAGGGCTAAATAAACAAAATAAGTAGGTTCGTAATTAACTTTCTGTTATAAGATAATGAAAACAGATGTTATACGTCCATATGGGAAGCCAATTGTTTTGCACCCAACTGTTGATTTTTCAAGTTCCAATAACCTCACTAGTCCAGGATGTAATTAACGTGAAACTGTCCTTCATATCTTCCATAGATATCCTAACAACTACGGTCAGCAGACATTGTGGCGTCATTAGAAACAGAAACTCATGATGGATATTCCAAAAATATTAGAGGATTCCAACGGAAATATCCACGTTTTAAGTCAGGTGTATGAAAATAAAAGGTAATAGCATTGAAACTTCAATCTAGGTTCAGGCACTAAATGTCCTGAGGTGGGTGTAGTAATTTTTGTACAACCATCCTACCTCTGCTAACACTAATTGTCCCAGCAAGTGTTCGACTGACAATGCAAAAGTCACAGGTGATCTTATTTAGGGAAGCTTTCGTTGTAAAATCGGTGGAACCATCGAATTGCTTCGGTTGCTTGGTTAGCCAATACTCGACGACTACAGAATGATGACTAAGTCGACATTATTCCATTTTCTACTATTCAGATAATGATTTTGAACAGATCACAGATTCTAAGGAACCTAAGGATACAACCTGAAAACACCAATGCTACTGCACTCGAACAAAAATATGTCGAATTACTCAAACATTCCTCAAGGATTGGAACCTCGATATATTTTTCTAGGCAGTATTCAACACAATCCATCCATGCAATCTGCTCTTTACTATCCAACCAGTCATGTGGTTTGCCTCTGAACTTATTATCAATACTGCCTAAAACTTATCACATTACTACAACAAGTACTCTTGGAAAATGATTAATTGTGCTTTTACCCTGTACGCGTCGGTGTGAATGCCGACATTCTTATCACCTGGCGTTGACACATTAATGTCCTAAGTAGTAATCTTCCTCTTTCTTCCCCGGGACAGCAGTTATAAGGAGCTGCCAGCTATCCAACAGATTTATAAATGTTTCTCTGTTGTCATACAAGGTGTCCTTGGACTGTGTATTTACTCTTCCCGTGTGATATCACTTAGTGTGCAATAAACGAATCAGGATGATTCCGAAGGCAATTTCAGGTATACGAACGCTGACACTCAACTGCGTTTGAAAAGGCGCACTCGAAGCAAAAACGCTCTGAACAATTTACAACACAACTAAAGGGTCAAACGCCATATTGAGTTCTGAAACGAAATACTCACACACATAAGACGTTTTATCTTGGTCACAGACTAGCTAATTGGTCCCTCCACAGAGGGTTTCATTTAATCGACAGGACTAATGTCTTCCATCATATGGTCGTTTCCTCTAAGGGCAAGCTGCGATACCAACATTTAGTTGGGTGGAGCGATAGATGGAGCGAAAGACGGAAATGCACCAGAGAAATGTGCACATACAAGTGGGTGTTTATTATCAATTCTTTTTGTGTGCATCATATTGTATTACCCGGTAGTTAGTATCGTTTATGGACTATATTGTGGCGCCATACAATACAGAGGACGCTTAAGTACAGCAGTTCAACAAATAACACGACTACTGTCACTAAAACTTCTGGATTATTTACTTCTCATTTGTCAGATTCAGGTAGTTGCGATCAGCTTCACATACGGATGACTAGACGATCGTTAGATGTTCTTATCATAGATACTCAAGTGGCTGCAAGCCAAGTAACCGCACTGACGGTGCTGTAACTGCCAAACCTTGAGGTGAACGTCATCAACGTATCTAGCATTTTGTTCCGTTCCATACAAAAATGTATCATTCACTTCACTAGGACATTATCACCAGCCTACTGTTGTCTTTATGATAGTTTGGCGCTAACTTTACGGTTGCCCTACTACTGCAGTACGATTCATCTGAGGAGAATGAATAAAAACTATCCACTTCTCTAAGTATACTTTTCTATAATTTATTTGTCCATACTGTGGTTGATCTTCCCTATAACAAATTTTATGTATATGTAGAGAGTATGCATACTGCAAACTCGAGACAAATTAGGTTTCTAGGTCAGATGGCCATATATATCCGTCAGCGAACAAAAATCGGTTAAATACTTTCAGTGTTGGAGGTACATGGATTAGCTGTGTAACCAGTAACCATTAACCAGCTAATAAAAATGAATACATAGCTGACCATTACTACTGATTTTATCAGTTTACGGAACTCACCATCATGCCAGTTGTCGCGTTCAGCTTCATTGTACAGGATCCTAGCGAAATCATGGAATGTGCCAATGAGACATCTTTGTTCTCCAACTGTTTCATATAACGTAAAAGTTGAGTCTCCGAATGATGCGAATTGAACACAGGGTGCGAGAGGAATAAGTCGTTACGCACCAAAGAGGGGTGAGAAAACAAACTGTGGGGTAGGTCCGCGTCCTGTTAGCGGGAAACCATTAAATGAGAAAATGTGAAAGCTGCGCGAAACACACCTGGTTCAGAGACTGAACAAACTTGTCAGTAGGCAGATAGATACAAGCCATGATCTTAACTAGATAGTCCCGTAGGTCGAACTACCACTCAATGAAACAGCGACGTAAAATATTTGAAACAGTTAGTTCCCTTTAGAAGTTTGAACAAAACAGTTGGAACATGAAAATTGGTAGATGCAAGCATTTCGTACTGACTCATCAGTACCAAATTTACAACAACATGGATCGGTTTTTTATAACAAAAAATTCAGGGGGTTGATAATCAATAAGCGGGTTAAGATAAGTCACTAAGTCCAGGGAAGGGTAAAGTTCACAAACAGTTTTTTCTGAACACAGAGAGCTGGCTTGTCCGAATCAGAACATAGAGAAGACTTCACACAAGTGTTGCATATTCCTCCTTTCAGTAACAAACGGATGACATTTCGGTGAAACAGATGGAGTAAGTAGGTAGGTAAAGGAAAAATGTCCGTTATTTCGGCCTACATAAAGTCAGCAGTGAGACAGGTTAGCCACACATTTTGAAATTTAACATGTCTGGAGATCACTCTCGAGTGTCTCGATATCAAGATAAAATATTCAAAACAAGGTTTCACTAACGAACGGGGCTGCATGGCTAATGTGTACCAGGAGTAGCCTGACAGACACACGGCTTCTAGTGAGCTCTTACGGAGTGACAGGACACGGACCTACCCGCCGGGTGCAGAACTTAAACGAAGATTGCTCGCCTGTACCCATTTGCCAGTCTGACGGAGGTGCAGGCTATATGTACGCAGTAAGCGCTGAACGCGTAGGTGTGTTCGTATTGTGGTGAACGGACACGGACAGTGGCGGCAAACCAGTCGGTCATGGGTACGTGAGCGATCCACTCAGATTGTCATACGCTTTGGTTGTCTTCCTAATGACCAGTTAAGTCGGAAAAGCCCTGTTTAAGGTACCAGAGCTGTATTCCTCCCAGTCAGTCTGACAGCTGTTGTGACAGGTGAAAGTAGAACTTTTTGTGAGATTGTGTTGATTCACCAGATGACCTTGTCAGTATCATACAGACTGTAAGTGTCAATGCTACCCATGACTGAGAATCGGTACTTTCTTTTGAATGAGGGCGAACCAGAGCTTGTAGGTATCCGAGTGAATAGTTCATTCTGTGTATACGCCTGACTGCTGTTTTCAATTGCACTAACACACAGAGTGTGCTTTGATGGCATTGACATGACGAAATATCTTCCCCACCTTGAACTATGACATAACCGCCTAGCACTTATTAACCTCTCTTATAGGGATGAACGCATGGTAAATTGAAGAGGGATGTCTGTTGAAGAACGTCCACAATGCGTACCAGAACCCATAAACAAGCTTAGCTGGCCGATCCGTCAGAGGTATCATCGTAGAGTACAGCAGTAATGTAAACACTGCGGTAAGTGCCTAAGTCCATCGTTAATTTATAAAAAAACTGACGTTTGTCAATTTGACCCACTGAGTTCTGTTGATTAAAAGCTTCAACTCACGAGACGTATAGTCCACAACCACGAAATTGAATCAACAAACTTTTATCAACTACTACGGGGTGTGGCCGTCAGCTAACTTCTTCAAGCGGTCCATCAATATAATGATTATTCTGAGAAACAGGCACAGTTAGTTTTCTTCCAGTCACTGAAGATGTGAATATGTAAACTGCCGAAAGTCCACATATCGGGGAGGGAGCTTTGCTGTATTATGTGTATTGTTGTCCGGTTCATTTTTCGATCGTGGCTCTTACTGGTCACAAATCCTACAAATATGAACGAGTTTGTGACCACACTGTCGTCGGACTGGGAAACACAATGAACCCCTGTTTAGGGACGAGCCTTCTTCCTGCATTCATGCGTTAGTCTTGGGTAGTTGTGTTAGCTGGGAAGCTCCCAGCTAATCGCGTATATTCCGTCGTTCGTTGTTCGTCGTCGTTATCCGTTTTTCTGTCATCTGCTGTATCGTCATGCGTTGTTCCGTTACCTATCGTGTCATTATTCGTTGTTCTGTTATCCGTTATCGACAACTCACGCATTCATAGACCGTAAATCTAATTACAACACTGACTATGCACTGAACTCGATCAACTCATTCACTGCATCATTACGTAACACAAACCCCAAACTTTTGCCACCAGTGAAGCCTGCTCAATTGTCAGTCATCAAAGGCCAGCTCTGTGCACGAACATATTACTGACTCAGACTGTATCACTTGCTTGATATTGAACTTATGACCTATAATACTTTAGGTGTCCATTTGCAACCCATTTGCATTGCTTGTAAATTTAATCAAGCAGCTGAAGAGATCAAACGAAATGTCAGCATCCCGCAACACAAGCCTTCTCTCTGTTTCAATGAACAACTAATATCTTCAGTTAAACTGAGTGAGTGAATGCGTAACATGTTGGATTCGCTATGATATGGACTTCATTTTATAGGTTTGCACAAGGGGAAGATCAACGAATTATGAGTTTCTGGGATGGAGTCTAAAGTCCGCTGTAAGTGACAATCTGTAAACGTGTGAGGCGTGTAGCGTGATACACGAATACCTTTATGACACGATGGGAATATTGCTCGGGAAACTGAAATTAATTAGAACTGATGATTAGGTTGATTCTTCAGCACATATTTCTCAGAAACTATTGTTGAAACGAAACTGATAGATGGTGTACATTCAGGAGTCGGTTTCTATTGTGAATCGTCTGGCTCGTGCATTATAGTTTACCAGTTGACCCATTTTCACAGGTAGTCAACCACACTCCGTGTCCAACTTTATGTCGACCAACCATAACACTGAAATGTGAATAATTGCGGTTATTCCGTCCTCAATCGTAGTTGATGCAGTAGCCGACATACCTAAGTGTCACTCACATGAGGTGATTTGTCCTGTCTGGGTCACGCCTGGATCAGCCAAAGGAAGATCGGACCTGCAAAAACACTATTTGCCCAGGCTTGGAATCAGCCCTACCTTCAGCTGTCACAGTAGTTGTCAGACTGACTGGGAGGAATACTGCTCTGGTACCTTAGACAGGGCTTTTCCGAATTAACTGGTCATTCGGAAGACAACCAAAGCGTATGACAATCTGAGTGGATCACTCACGTACCCATGACCGACTGGTTTACCGCCACTGTCCGTGTCCGTTCACCTCAATACGAACACACCTACGCGTTCAGCGCTTACTGCGTACATATAGCCTGTAACTCTGTCAGACTGGCAAATGGGTACAGGCGAGCAATCTTCGTTTAAGTTCTGCACCCGGCGGGTAGGTCCGTGTCCTGTCACTCCGTAAGAGCTCACTAAAAGCCGTGTGTCTGTCAGGCTACCCCTGGTGCACATTAGCCGTACAGTAACGTTCGCTGGTGAAACCCAAAAAAACTGTTTTGAATATTTTATCTCGATATCGAGACACTCGAGAGTAATCTCGGGACATGTTAAACTTTAAAACGGTCTGTTGCTTCTTACGTCAGTGAGACGGTGTTTTTCTCTCAAGCCAAATGCCATAATTCAGAACCTGAGGATGGATTTGTTCTTATCCTGCAGCATCAGTTGTACAGTGACCATGCGAAGCACATTTCAGATGTGCCAGTTGATTATTTTCTTGGTTGTGTGTGGTTTGTCTAACTTCTGAGTGTGGAATAAGCGAGGCATTCACGGCGTTTGCATAAACCGTGACGGTCTGCCTCGTGACTGGGAGAAACTCAAGACCAAACGCACTGGAATCTCCAAGCCCAATGTCTGGAATGTCATTCACGAAAACAGTGGACCAGAAGAAATAGAACAAACATCACAGGCAAACACCTTTGAAGATGATTAGCATGCTACTCATTTGTCTGCATGCTGTCACTCTAAGTCCACAGGGAGCGTACAATCACTGCAGTAGATTAACATAGTTCCCTGGGGCTCAACCGCAGATAACGCTGCGAGCAACAGAAGCAAAGACAGCCTTTTGGTTGGATATGAAGCCCTCTTTTGTTGATCTCGAATCGGAGCAAATGTGACAAGGCGAATACACTTAGATTACTTTCCTTAAGAAAGTTTTAAACGGGTTAATGGATTTCTTCACATGCTTACACCAAGAGAAGAGATTTTTCGCATTCTTAGCTAGCGAATGGTGTGAAATTACGAGCCTTTTGATTTCCTTTCAAATAAGTTCAGTTCACATTTTTTGCTCAGAATGAAGACACGCCCCTTTAAACGGGCGCTGATTGAAATATTGGGCCATTTCCAAAGTGGGTACCAATACTGCAGTAGACCATCAAACTCGTCAGAACCGAATTTTTACCACTAATGATGATTACCGCCATGCATTCGTCCACCCAGGACATATGACCCTCTGTTTGTATTATTCCTTGGATTTTTACGGCAACTAGTCGGTTGTACAATTCTCCCGAATTTTCGATAGACCAGAAAGAATGTGCTCATATAGAACATATGAACAGTGGCTCTCGACCAACCAATGTTCGGTTGTATTCCATCGTTTAACTCACCATGTCCCTCGAGTCATTTCTTACTATCCACCAGCTAGTTTGAACTGAGTAATCTTACATTCGACAGCCTTATTTTTTTGTAATGTCTTAACAAGTGAGTCGAATCTCAATGAACCAAAAAATCTTGTCTTTCTCATACCTAGTCAGCTACATTTTCCTGGTTTGTATCACAATACAGAACAATCTCTTCGCAAAACATAAGCACTTATGAGCGGTAAGTGAAATGTATTCAGACGATAATCAATGCGTGTTTTGATAGGAGGATACCTGCCACATGACTGTACAACAGTATCAATAATAAGTAGCAGGGGATTTTGGTTGACATAAGTTAAACCACCCATAAGCGGTAGTAGCCTACGCATTCACAAAGAAATTTCGTTCAGTCATTTCCGCAAAAACTACTAGATTGTAATTTCTCTGCCTTTAGAAGTGCTACCGGAAGTTGAAATCTGGCCACCTTCACGTGAGATGATCGCGTTAACCACACTGGCGTTACATCGTATAACACATGACCGAATTGTAACAGGTAAGCACTCAACCGTATCCACCTGTGGATACAACTGAGCTTGTTCAGTCTTTTCCAGAATAGACACAGGACCGGTCCTGTGAGCTCCCATCCATAACCACACTAATATGACCCACTATCAAAAGCGAAATCTGAGTTAAGTGATCCATTTTGAAATGAGCCTGCCGAAAAATCGATACAAATGCAAGGTTGAAATCATTTGTAGATGATCATCCTCGACTGCTCATCAGCCAGTAAAACGTAGCTGAACAAATGTATTGGTTTCTGTAAATTCAACCCAACGACGACTTTTACTCGTGAAGTCAACTCTCGAAGTTTACAGGACAATTACTGTATCTCCTGTCGATGTAATCGAACGACCTAAGCGTTACCAACAAACGAAAGTGATTGGGCGTTCAGGTACGAGACTTCAGTTGCGCCTAACGTGAATTTAATAGAGTAGTGATCCATACTTGTGCACCATAAGAACGTAGCAAGAATTCAAATCCGGATAGCGGAAGGAATACGAACTACTGTCAAACTCTAACAACAACTAATCTAGTTCTTTTTTTTATAAAGAGGCTGACTGGGGGATCTCTGTGAAAAATAGCATTTAATTTGTGTAGCTAGGCTAGATGCGATGACTGACAAGATGGGCCGTAGCATACGGATGACAGTAATATTTAAAGCCATGTACACCTGTGAGATTTTACTTTAGTTGCTCCCGAGGGTATTTTGGACCTTGAATTAGAACACAAACCTTCGAAAAACGGCGAATCACAAAAGAGATAATATTGTCGAAAAGATCAGATTACATTTCGAAAAGATGTGTCAACGGTAGATGGATGTTTGCAAACTTAATCAAAAGCTGTCAAACTTACTTCGATCGAGGACAAAGTTGCATTGAACACGTTCAGTATGTCTTCAAAATCTTTTTCATTTACCGTTTCGTCGAGTGAAATTCCGATCTTTGAAAGCAAGCGTAATGAGACAAGACAAGTAGTACTCAGAGAGTTAGAATAGGTATGGTTTGTGCCTCGTTGACCGAAAAGATGGAAAATATGCATTACAATGTGAGCGACTTCGATAAATTAATTAACAATATTATTTATGAAAAAGGTGGACGAACTACTTTGCTTGAACTGTAGCAAGAAAAAGACTATTCCATTACTGAGACCACAGTAAAGTTCCGTGGAGATTTTAGTTTCCCGGGGAAAAAATTGAACGAACTACGGATTGAAGGACGTTGTTTGATTCGAGATTCAGCATTGAGTCCGGTTTAAAAACACCTGATAGATAAATTTGATATACCATAGAATAAATATAAACCCTGGGGACAAAAACATTTGAACTTCTACCGTAAACACGGTAAAAATGCGAAGGCGTGAAAATGGGCATAAAATGTTGCTAACAGAAAATTCTAGATAGCAGTAACAGATTCCGATTTTTTACTAGGAGGCCTGCACAAAATAAGCGGGCAATAGTGCAACCAATGTGAGAAAAGTCAAGTATGTGAAGAATTTATCATCAGCTTTTGTAAAGTTGGTAAAGATTGCACTTGTATTACATGAAATAGCAGATACCTAACTTTAATGAACAGAGAAAGACTACGCTGAAACTAATTTAAATCAAACGTGAGTAAAAATATGCTAGTTACTTCACATAGGTGAGTTCAATCAGTTGTTGAACTCTAAGCAGTGGAAGCGATATGTCCTTACATCTACTCGTATTATGAATGGTTTGGTATGCCTTTGGAAGAACTAACGTCTACACACTTTCTTGAACACTTGATTTCGAAAACACAGAGATAAAAATTGAATAATGGTCAGACAACAGGATTGTTTTGTACCAAATTAGGCGTTCGACTTTTGGAGACCACAATGTGCTTACGAGGTAATCATACAGTTAGTTAAGACTTAGCGTTACTTGCAAGAAATTCTGGAAATGAATCCCGCTAGTATTCAATGTCAAAACATTTTATAAAAATCTAAGAAGGTCTTATGTCATGCATATGAAGGATAGCTACCCGCCGACAATAACAATCATTTCTGGCTAACATTCTTTGAGACCCTAAGAATTGTTCAAAGTTATAGCAACCCACCAAGAACGCTTAATTGAAGTGGAAGTTGAATCCCGTTTTTGAGCTTTTGAACTAGTAATCTTTCGTCCAAGGACCTCCTACCAAAATTATACCACGACAACCCAAACATAACGTTTCTTGGACAAGGTTTTTGAAACTACCATACCATTCTGTTTTTCATATGGATTGAACATCACCCACAATTGATTGCAGCTGTCGCATTCCCATGGACTTTCCAGTCAGCCCCTTTCGAAAAGAAGCACTAGACTCGAGTTTCGCTCTCATTAGAGCTCGTCAGTAGTGTATATCATCCCCACTGCCGGGACTTGAACCACGGACATGCTGTTCATGAGGCAACCGTGTTTACCACTGCGCCAATGACCTCACATTAGACGTGACAGAATTGTCATATGTGAGCGCTCAACCACTTTCGTTTGTGAGTAATGATCGGGTTGCCCGTTCGCCTCAAGAGGAAACACAGTAACTGTCCTTTTGACCCCAATCGATAACCCCTCGACTAGGACTTCTCTCCAAGTTGAAATCACAGAAATCATTAACCTGTTAAACGGTATTTTGATTACCGATTAATAGTAGGGGATTTTGATCATCTGTTTTTACCGCCACTTACCAGTGCAAAGTGATTGTGGTGTTGGAGCATCCAGATTGAGACATCTATGACTTTTCAACGTTTAGGTTTTCCTTTACAAACCACTAACTGTTAGTCTGTTTGCTGAAGGGAGTTTTCAAAATAAGCAGGTGGAGTATGCACAAAATGGGCTACCAGTAAAATTACTTATTGGTGAACCATATGTTAACAATAATATAAACGATAAGTCAGCAGAAAAAGTTTGGGTCCGGTTTCTTGTAGATGCGACTGTACAAGCATTTCATAAATATTTATAGACTGTATGATCGAAACCTAGAACTCTCGATAGACGAACTACTTAAATATAATGCAACCAACATATCTTAAGTCTAATCATATCATAAAGCTTGAGTTAAAAGTAAACAACCGAACTTTGTGTAAACCTATGTGCCCCAAAGAAACAAGCGATAATTTCGTACATAAGCGAAAGTCCAGTGATCAAGGAGTTTGACTAATGCTATTTCCTGTTGGAAACTGTGATAACTATGTAATCTAAACAACCTTTTGGTTAAAACGACTTCACGGCTCTAGGTGTGTCCAATGAACTCGGAGAACCGCCTGTCGCCTTGTAGATAATTGGGCGTCTTCACGACTGGAACGACTTGACTGCAGAGGTAACTTCCAGTTCGTTCCGACGATCTCATGTGCTTTTGAAAACTTATGGGACCAGGGGAAAATCTAAACGCACATTCACATACTTCAAATTTACGCGGGCGTCTCACTATTGTGATGGATGACACGATTAGTATTATTATTTTTTGGAATATCTGTTTGAGACCGTGGGATATGGTCAAAGTTCACAACGAACGGATTACGGACAACAAAAGAGAGGAAAGGATTCATCACTGAGAGAAATCTGTCCAACAGGTATGAAACAATAAAAAGAAAGTGCACATCAAAAGACGCCAACCACACCCATAGAAGCAGGCAGAAGCTCACAAGACGTGCAAATGCAAACCTGACTACGTTTTGGACTGAAATTCCGGTTCAAAGCTCGAGTGCACGAGCGGAGCGGGAATATGCGAGCTGAACAGTTATCTTCCTTTGCTAGACATCTTCGTTGCAGTATCACCCAGATTTCGGATAAACTCAGCTAGCGTTTTCCTCCGTTGCTCATGGGGCTCAGATTTATTTTGAAAACAAGAACAGCTGTTGCAAAGCTCTGCAGACGTTTTATGGTCCACGTGTATCAAAACGGATCTGGGTGATGGCGTCAGTTCTACGCTTGTCATGCCCGTTCAAAGTACTTAAGTGACGACGCATACTCGATCTCGAAGTACTTCAGCCACTGTGTCTTCAAACCATACATTCCGCATCAGTGGCCCCGGAAACAAAGTGCAGAGTCCAAACCAAAAGGATCATCCAACGGACACCGATTCGAGTGAGTGAACGGGCACAACACACCGCCAAAATCACAGCCGGGTTACCTGGCTGTGGTTAAGTTGGAGGTATACACGCATTCCCAGTGAAGTCGCTCAGACGCACTGGTCCAGTGATGTGGCCACCAAGGTGCACGATACATAACACCGGGTGACTCACACACACCTCTAACCCTTTCGGAGCATGAGTGACAAAGCTGGAGGACTGGGAGCTAACATGTGCACCAGTGAGCGCAGATGAACAGATTAAAAGTGTTATATATATATATATATATATATATGCAACGTTTCATCAAGACGATTATCACTGTACCTGATCGCAAGTCTCCTTGTGTACAAAGTTTCAGTGAGGATGCACAAAATGGCTGAAAACTCTGACAGCCTACGTCTTCTCATTTCACTGTCAGTGTATTCACGTTAGTATATTTCACCCTCCGTTAGGAGGCATCATGAACATTTTAGCGACAGCCTTCTCAGCGCTATAGCACTTTTTGTGTAAGGATAATGTAAACTAAACCGAATTGAACATTTTTGATGTTTTAAGAATGCAAATATTCGCGTTTTACACAATGTTAAGCCCCATCACCCTCGTTATGGGGATTTCACACGTAATTGCAAGAGAATTCAGTGTTTCATTCCGGTTGGAAACCATTCACAGAAAGAACTGCGTTCCTGTAGGTTGGATTGTTAATTTAAAATATCTCATCTTGCAAAACATCGTCTTTCATCAGGCCCAAAAGGCGTGCAACTGAATCTTGACACATGTTATATAGGTGGCGTAACGATCATGTAGAATTCAACAAGATCCAGTGTTCACAACTTCTATTATGCGATAATGACTTATCAAAGCATTTCACATTGAAACTGGTTAGACGAGTTCAGTGAGTCACCAATACGGGAGAGCAACCATATATTCAATCCTGTCATTGCTTTGAATTTAAATCGTTAACAGTTTATAAGTCTTTTGGTCTTCATCACGAGCATGCTGTGTGTCTGCAGAGGTGATTCTTTGCGTTTGCCCACGCGTACATCAGAGAAGCCTTATCGCTCTGTGTCATATGAACAAGTTTATGAACAGGCTACGTTATGGTTCCTCACGTGAATGCTGACGTAGCACACTTACGTTACTCGAACATCGATCACGTTACGACAGTATACTGTTCCGGTCTGTTAATCAGTCTTGCCTTATGACAAGCGAGAGAGGACATTTTTGGTTGCAGTCGATGTCTTCTTATGGCTGGCCTTCCAATGCAGGATTTGTAATCAACATTAGACGAGGGCAGTTCTTGAAAGTATATCTGGAACTCGCGCTTTACTTGCATACCGAATAATTTCCGTATCCATCTATCAATGTTTTGCATTCTTTTGTCATAATCACAGGAGACTTAAACCTAGACGCTTAGTTGGTGTTTGGTTTTTCATCGGGGATTTGGACTGTCCTTGATCAGTCTGTCCTGTCATTCATCTTCGTAATTTGTTTCAGGAGGCAAACAACTACCAATCACCGTCACCAATCGTTCGAACAGCTTATTTCTAAGTGACGTTCCTTCTTTGATGACTTTCACTATGAACGATATTCGCTAAATCATTGATAGCCCCAATATGTTGAACGATTTACACTGTCTGACTAGCTGAACATACATTTGCCGTAAGAGATTCTAACTTCAACTTTATGAATAATTATCGTCTAGAACTACAGTTGGAGGTGGCTTATTGTTATGCGACCAGAGAGTAGGCGTTCTCTTCATTTGTCTACTGTCAATGTATGTTAAATGAACCAAATCTGTTATTCACTCAAATAACATCTCCGCCGTGGTTGACAGCAATACATCATCAGTTGCTGTCATACGACCGTGCAATAAGGTGTTTACATAAACTGATCTGGGATGGCCGCTTACGCACGTGGTCCTGCAATGTAGTGGGCTGTGAACGGAATCAAAGATTACTCACTTGCTTCACGGTCTCACTTCTTCGAGTTTGCGCTAGGTGAACAATATGTAGGTGCAACAGAAGCCACATATGGTCACATGACACGTGTGTAAGCGTTCCCTTACGTTCGTTATTAAAACAGGTCAATCCGGACAAATATACAAACAATCTTCTACTGCCCAGAGTGTAGCGAATAATGATAGTTTAGCCCATTCATTGTGTTCATATTGATTTCTTACTACATGTAACCATGGAAAATCATAGTAATGAAAAAAGTTGCAAGATAAAAAGTGAGCTATTTCTAGTTTCTGCCACCTTGTTTGTGATTAACACAAACTCACATTATAAAGAAATGTTACTGCAAAATAAACACACCCACATCAACAGTGCATGTTGCTACCCAAAGTTTACATCCATGGAACAAATCCATACATTTGATTTCAGTACAATCTTTATTTTACGTCTTACTATCAAATCGGTTCAGTGATCTACAATTCAGCTTCAGTAGCAAACAGAGAAGCGTCAAACTGCACTGTATGTTTCCTAAAATCTTCCAAGTTCAAGTTGTTTTATTGTTTCAGTTCATAATGTGGACATGTCTGTAAATCGGTCACTTATCAGCGTAACATCTTAGTTTTGTCATTTCAATTCCCAATAGTATCTGTAAATGTTTTAGTACAAATTGTCTCCCGATTAACATAGAAACAAGGATACGCAAGCAAATATAATTCACTGTAGTGTATAAACCAGCGAATTTAAGATCTTATGCAGGTATGTGGTGTGTATTGGTAATGGAGATCTCGTGTACTGTTAGATTATGAATAGGCAGGTGGCCTCTACATAGCTTGAGAGTCTATAGTCAAGTAGGCAAATTTGATTACTTCACTCAACTCATAATAATACAGGATATTTTTATGCAGACTGGTGGAAATGTGTGAAAATGACCAAGTCATGGTCACTAGACAGAGACGGGGTCATCTGATAGGTAGTGTGGCGGATTCGATAATTTTGAACAGACCCACTTGCGTGCCCTTCGAAACCTCGGTTAGCAGAGCACTTGACGCATCTGGGTACGCGATCATCTGTTGTTGGTTCGAATCCAGCTGAAGCTCGGTTTTTTGTGCAAAAGGGCCCATGTGTCACTCCCCACACACACCAACGTCGCTATTGCCCACCATTACACTGCGATAGGTCCCGCTGTAGTGGAACTCGGCCGTGATAGCTTGAGTACCCACTAACAAATAACGATATCTCAACGATAGTCAATGTGAAGGTTAAATCAAATAGATTGGATCTTTATTGGTGGGATCGGTGTGCAAGCTTAATGCAGTGGCGCTCGTCCGGGCCGTGTCCTGTCCTGTTCAGTTGTGTTGTTCCTTGTTCCGATCTGGGTCCAACCGCGTCAAGCGCGCCTGTATATTAAACGTACTGAATCACATCCAGTTGGAGCGTTCCAATGGGTTGAGTGTGCAGGTGGTGACCACTTGCGCGTGTGTTACGACGTGGGAGAAGGGTTTCACGCCGATGGCGTGCATGCACTGGTTGGGACAGTGAGCGTCACTTAAGCTTGTCATGTGATGAGCCGCGTGAAAGGAGGAGACGACGGCTACACCGCCCTATGAGAGATTCTCTGATCTACGTGAGTTGTTTTATTGTTCGACATATAAACCGCGTCTGTTTCATGTAAATGAAACCTGGCGAGAATTACGGAATATACCTACTTGCAAGAGTAACTTCTTATGATATAGCTATGTTTGTCAAAACTTCAAATGTCTTCAGTCACTTTGTTCATTTGAATTCAAAAGAGTAAAATGGACTAAAGCAATACCTTAAGAAGAAAGAAGTATACTAGTTACTAAGTATAGTAAGTTAATGAAAGGACACAAATAAACCCCAAATACGATACGTTCCTTCACAATGGACCTCGGTTATCTTTGGCCAGAGCTGATATCCGTTCCTACCCCGAATTTGATTAGTAGAGATTTTTGCTAATTATTAATGAGTAGTCGGGGATGTGGCTAATTTCTTTTCGATAGGGGCCGACTGGAAATTCTATGGGGATGCGACAGCTGCGATCAATTGTGGGCGATGTTCAACTTGAAATGTTTGCTAATGTTATACTACTCATACGGTCAT
Organism: Paragonimus skrjabini miyazakii; assembly: GCA_014338405.1. NCBI lineage: Eukaryota > Metazoa > Platyhelminthes > Trematoda > Plagiorchiida > Troglotrematidae > Paragonimus > Paragonimus skrjabini miyazakii. The sequence continues at coordinate 59,007 of JTDE01021434.1, read as the reverse complement.
AGTAACACAACGCGGGAAATATAAATACACGCAAATCAAACTAGTGAAAATATCGTTCGGCAAGTTAGTGGTTTCTGTGATTTTAACTTGGAAAGAAGTGTTAGTTGTGGCGCTATCGAGTGGAGCTAACACAACACTTACCATGTCACCTATCAAGGTGGTCTGACAATCTGAGCATTACTCACAACTGAATAAGGTTGAGCGATTGCACATGATAATTCAGTCGTGCCTTAACACATGAGGCACGTTTGCCTCATGAAAGCGTGGCCGGAGTTCTAATTCTGGCCGTGACAACAATATGCAGTATTGGTTAGGTCATGGAATAAGGATGCCAGCTAATCGTTTGCCACACCGAGCACTCTTCGCCAACGCTGCAACAGATTGGCGCAAGGTGCGAGGTGGACAGATGATCACCTGGTGTAGGCAAATGAAATCGTTCACAAAGGGGTTGGTTACTGTAGATTGGGTTTGTCTTCCGGGCTGGGGCTTTCTCAACTCACAGAGTCGGTAGCTTGAGAGTTTACGTGAGATGGCGGCTAACCGAGCTCAGTGGCGTGAATGTTGTCGTTGTTTGATCGAGTTGTCTGTGAAGTGACGCGTGGCAGTGAAAGTCGCAAACAACTCCGTTGTGTGTCGGCAATATGTAGGCACCTTGTTGTTGTATGTTTGAATATATACGTAGCTATTTTTAGCAATTAGGTTCCCTCCCTTTCCCTTTTTTCTTCTTCTCTTTTCCCACACAAAGCTTGCTTTTTCTTTTTCGTGGTTGTGTGGCAGTTAAGCACCACTGATGTATTGCTGTCTATGATGATGATGATGATGATGATGATGATGATGGTGATGATGATGGTGATGATGATGATGATGATGTTGATGAACTTCAGTATGACGGAAACCCGAGTATAGTGCTTTGTTTGCAAGGAGCTAAATAAAGAGTCCATTGGTATGTGACAGCTGTGATCAATTCTGAGTGAAGTTCAGCTTATAAGTTTGAGCATCAAAACAGTAACGTATAGTCAAATGTTCGGAGCGACCTACCTCTAGTGTGGGTATAGTGGTTAAACTGTTCCAAAAACACAGCTATTGCAGTTTGAATATTTTCAAAAGCAGCCTTTTGCCAGTTATTATCTATAGACTTTCCAAAACCTTGATTTATCGGCTAGAACACATACATAAAGTGACTACCAGTAGTATAGTTACCTTGATCGTAAGCAGATAATCAGAACAAAAACCAAACCCCATTATAAGTGTATGTGTGGAACGTATACAGTTTATTACATATCCGACACTCACAGAGCATCAGTTCTTCCTCGTCTCTTATGCTAACTTTGCAGCATACCTAAAACAATGAATGAAACTAAAGAACGAATGTTCAGTAAAATATAGTTCACACTATCTTATATGATTTATCGTTTTTCTCCTAAAGTTTGTCCGGTGCGTGTTTGACGAATAGTTCGCATAATCACTACGCCCATTGGTTGAATATCAAATCAACTGAGGTGAATAAAGCAATTCGCAATTGCGTTGTTTTGATTCTACTTTGAATAACAATTGATTGAAATTCAATCAAGTTTGCTGAAACCCTTGTATGCAATCGTAGCTTTAGATTTTCCTTTCTACAAAGTAGTGTTTTGGTACAGTCCCCAAAACACTGCTTCGTAGAGCAGATCCACATGTGAAGTAAGAATCGAATCCAGTCCACGTATTCTGCAGACAAGCTGACCACCACTCTATTTACCCAATACAAGGCATGACTGTACAACACAAACCTTCAATCACGATGGTTCATAAATGGAGTTCGAAGTTAGCGAATGGTTCAAGGGAAGATACGTTGTATAACCCTCTTTTTACTGCAGCTGACAACCACACGATCATGTTTTTTTCAATCAGGTTGGAAATGTCTAATAATATTTTGGAGTTTGAAAAATCAATCGGACGCACACTTCCAGTTAGTTAAAAGGAAGACTTGTATGCTTAAAAACGCTAAGTCCCATTCAAACGTCTTGTGCTGTGTCATATATTTTGGATATGAACCTGACATTTCATGCATGAAATCAACCAGATCAGGAGTTGTATTATTAATTTTGGGTCAGCTGTCGACAACTTGTGTGTGAGTATTGGGAAACCTTTCTTACAATAGTGAACTGTTTTTCAACTTGACCTACACACAAATCGTATGCTCGTTAGTGACACCGAATTCATGAATATTATACACGAACTTCTGTGTGTAACCCCGTTTTAATTATGAGCAACTCAAGATATATGTCTTACCGTTTCACCTTCAGGATAGTAACGTAGATTGATTTGATTCTGGGCAGCACGTTGCTTGATTACATTGGGACTGAGGGATGTGGCGCTTGGTTTTATTTGAAGCGTATCAAACACTGGAGATTCATTGCATATCTGAAATGAGAAATGCATTCAGTGAATCCGAAGTTAACGTAAATTAGTTCCAGTTGCGTTACATCATCTTAAAGCACTAGATTTGGACGTTCATAACACTGTCGGGAATGGTGGCCAAGCTTTTAGAAGTTTTGATTCGTAACATAACGGGCTGCCAATTCGAACTATGTTCAGACTGCCTCCACCTGAGGAACTGTAAAGAGAGCAAAGCCGGTTGTGAAGCGTCTGTTTAAAGGTGAGCCTAGTGAAATGTTAGACATTTTGTTGATCAGATCAGAGCAGTAATGAATGCCTTTGTCCGAAATGAAATTTCGGCTGATGCTAAAATGAACATCAAAAGACTGATTGAATATATTGCAAGCTGTATTCACGTCAAAGAACTGGCACACTTAATAAGCCTAGAGATCTGAAGTAATAGAACTGATTTCTGCTTTTACCTGGTAGCCAGCTTTACTGAGTGCGACTGCTAATCGCATTGTGTTACGGTGCACTCGTGTGGCAATTTGTTTCAAACCGTTCGGTCCGTGGTATACGGCATAGAAACCAGCCATGCTTGCCAACAGTGCCTGGGCCGTGCAAATATTGCTGGTGGCTTTGTCCCGGCGAATGTGTTGCTCACGTACTTGAAGGGTAAGACGAAGCGCTGGTTTTCCGGCAGCGTCCCTGTATGAAAACGAAACGAACTCTAGTCAGTTGGCAGATGCTGCTTGCTCTTCGGAACTGATTATTCAACTGTGACGTACAAAATAAACAACTCGACCACCGGTTGCAGGTAATTATACTATTCGATGCGCTGCACTATCCTTTCTCAAAAAGAGTGAAACAAAACTGGGTTCCGACCGAAATCTATTTCGGTTAAAATTAGGTGTGTAATCACAGTGCATAAATAAACATCAAACATAAGCACTTTAGTGGCGCTTTCCGTAGATTGGACCTTAATCGTTTTTGGGTAAGTTACATCATGGCTGTATCGGCAGACCGTTTCAAGTTTTCTACTTAGTTATACGTTGCTTTACGCAGAGTAAGTGGGTTGAGGCGCGGGTCAGATACTATGTCGTAAGATTCATAGCTACTACATAGAAAAGCTTGGTTCCTATCTGTTAGTTGCCAAAGAAACATTGGTGCATCAGAAACAGACGAAACTTTACCTCCAGCGCCTCCCATTTATGAAACGCAAAAACTAAGACTTCCCGCCAGATGGTAACTTCATTCCTCACATCAAAACAACGTAACATGAATAGCTGGAAGTCATTGTAACAGTTCTGTAATTGCTGCCCAATCGGTATGAAATTAGAACCGTGAAAGTGTTATCTACTGAGTGAATTCATTTAACGCAGCTTTTCCATTCGTGAACTGTTAGGAGGCGCAACTACTAACGAAGCAGCAAAGGTGAATCACGTAATATCGATTGATCACTCCGGCTTCGATTTAATTGATATGTTTTAACTCACTCAGTCCATTAAGCTCAATTAGATTGCAGCTGCGCGATCGAACGCCTGTACTTTATGTGAACTGTTCTCACGAGTGCACTTTCTAATGCCCCTCCGTAAAGTGATTCGTTCTCCGTTGGACATATAAATTTAGAGCCTCTGTGGCCTAATGGAACTCGCCTCGTTTTTCCAATAAACGCTGTTGCCACACCTATTCTTTTTCTCGGTTCTGGGTCAGTGATCGAGCGCGTTATATAATGAACTCATGGACTTACGTGCAGCTAAGAGGCAAGTGTCTGCAGCTGAAGCTGAAATCCATATTGCACCAAATACCACGCAAATACACACGTAACAATCAAGCATCAAAACGTACACAAGACCAGGAAACAATCTCCCACAATCAAGTCCAGTTTATCGCTACGAAGTTTTCGTACTGTCAAGTTATTTTTTGGTTTTCTAAAGCACTGCCTAGCTGGACCGGACGTAATTACTTGTCGAAAGCTGTGTATGAGGAGCTTGAACATCTGCTAAAACCACTACGGGGGGATGGATGCCTGTCGAATTTTATTGTGTATTATATCTGACACCATTCGTGGGGAAGCTTTGTTCCGGTTTTCATTATCGTTTGTCGTTAACTATGTTAATTTCATAGACGACAACATTTATGTCACTGAAACTGGTTAACCGCAAACTTCCTTAACGTCTCTAACCAGTTACTGTGTGAGTCGCAAGGACTATAACCAGGGAGAAGGACCGAACTTGTAATGGTCGGCTAATTAATAACCGATTTCTGCGTCTAATACTAACTTACTTATCTTCCCAATCATTTGCTCTCAACAGCTGCACCGTCGACAAAAGTGCTCGGTGTGACAGACAGTTATTTTGTACATTGTATCCTTCTAGATTGAACGAATAACATACTTGACCCTTGGGATCAAATCTCCTGTTCCTAACCTAATCGTTGTCCATCTGCTGATGCCACCCAATTTATTACATTTACCGACGGTCGACTGTCTCAATTCACTGTGAGACCATGCTACATAATGTTGTAAACCCTCGAAAGAGTGAGTTGGTTCGTCCACGGTGTAGTAATGCACTTGGTACCAAAAGTAACGCGACTGTCCCCGTTTATTGTTCCCGAAACATAACGAAAGACAGGCAAGAAAGCAGCTTTGCTCCTCTCTGAAAACGTGTGAGACAAGGAGAAGCTTACAAAATATTTACAAGGAGCATAATGACCTACAAACATTATCGAATCAGAAAACCGAGGGAAAGTTACCAAAAATAGTAGTTAAGGTCACTAAGCCACCAATGAGCATAGTGAGATAGAGGTCGGACAGGTGAGAAAACAGCGAGGGTTATCTCTCAACCATTCTGGACGTTCTTGCTCATTCTGGTTGGGTGAAATCGTTTCCTGGAGGAACGAGGCCGTTTTGAATAGGAAAATTTGATTTCCTAACACACAACCGTAGAGTAGCAGGGCTGTTATATACCGTCTAGCTTCATAATACCGACCCTCAGTGGTTAGCACGCCATAGATGTGCGAAACCTATTGTATTTCCTAAACGTTCACCAATGTTGGTAAAGCATCCGAAATAGACAAGTCAGACAGCAGCTTCCATTAAATTTATTACCTAACTTAACCTCAGCAGTCTCAAATAATCATTTTGTGCTCTAAGATAACAAACTGTAACTCGAAGTGTCTTGTAAAGTGCAACATATTTCCGAGCGATAACTATGAAACTACAGAATAGTCAAACAACAAAACCTTCCTGCCGTTGTATGACAGATAGTGTCGTTGTGAGTAGCACACTACTCACAAGTAGTATATTACCCACAGGCGACATTCAGGTACAAAAGGACAAGCTCCCAATGCCAGGAAGACGACGGACAAGAAGAGACTATCGGAATGGTGTGTACGTGTGATGGGAAAAGTTTCACCGAGGCGAATGACAACATAATGTCACCCAATGTATGTGAATGCATGTCTGACATGTAAATGAGTGTACGTGTTTGTGGTCCAATTTTTTATATGACTTTTACGAAAGTTTGCGCAATAAACGGATTCTGAGGCCACAACACTGTTTGCACAATCAATTCCTGTCAACCTGGCTCCGGATAGACAGTCAACGCAAGCACTGTGTGAATACAAGTGGCATTCATCCATCAATTCATTTAGTACAAAAACAAGCAAATCATTTGGAAGGTGGGCAGTCAATAGCGCGCGCATCTCTTGATTTTGATATTAATAGATAGTTCACTGCTGTTCCTAACCTGAGGGGAAACAGAGAACGAGAGTGCCAATAAAATGTTAACGTACGTCTTCAGCGCACATTCAGACTAATCCACCCTAAAGCTGCATATTGATCCACTGTGCCGAGTGCACTATATTGGTTGGGAAAAATAGTGATTGGCGGCCGGTGGTACGTATGACGCTACTTCACAGTTTGGAAGACGGTGAAATCTGATTTCCATATCTCCGACCTTGCAGAAATCTTGTCTGTTCTTGCGTAATCTCTGCCACCCAAGCTGCAATTGGTCGATGAATTATAACGTATGCCAGGTTACAAAGGCAGTTCAGTGTTCACTGTTGGCCAATTTTTAAACTATTTCATTTGTATGGCGAGTGTAACTAATCGGGAAATAGTAACCCTCTTTCACCTTACCTATTATACATGATTAATACTAGCAGGGGAGGAATAGATGCTATTTTGACAGATCTTTCAAATTCCAGTGTAACTTCAAATACCGTAACTTGATAACCAGTTAAACTATAAGCTTTTAATTTGTATAACATTAGTTTGGACAAAGATAAAGGTTGTCTTTGTTTTCGGTCGTTCCCTATCTCGAAGAAAAAGTCAACGTATGGCACACCTCAACATATCCATTAGCAACGATACACTGTACTATGCATAAACTATATAGGTATAATACAGTATACTACACTTTGAAGACATCATGAACATCATTACTCAATTTAAATATTAAGTAGTAATTACGTGTTGTCAGTAAATAGTCATTAAATTGTTAATTGATCGAGTGCCGTTGGCAACTGCTAGTCAGCTGAACAGTATAATACCACCGACGAAAAGCTAGATCATACATACTTCATCGGAGGTCACAAACGGTATTGTAAGAACTTACTTCGAGATACCAATGACACGACCTGGAATAAGACGGGCGAACTGTTCACGAGTAGCAAAGAATCCTGCATGTGGACCGCCAAATCCCATGGGAACACCGAAACGTTGTGCAGTACCGACTGCAATATCAGCTCCCAACTCACCAGGAGACTGGACCAGTGTCAAGGCCAACAGATCAGTAGCCACAGTGGTCAGTGACTGGATAAATTAAAGATAAGGTTACAGATCGGTTATGTAGACACAATGTAATTATTATTATTATGTAAGCTTCATTCATTGAGTGAAGTTCACTTACATTGTAATTTTTGGCTGTTTTGGAAATGTTCGCCACTTTTTCACTACACAAATTCCCATTCGTATCAGGATATTGTATCAGGCATCCGGCATATGTTCCCGTTGCTAGCAACTTCTCCACCACTTCTGTGTCACGGAAATCCATAATTTTTACCTCAAGATTCAGACCACTGGAAGTAACGTACAAAAAGTCAAAGCGAGTAGCTTAAAAGACTTGACCAGTGTATTTAATAGAAGACATAATGATAGACAACAGAAAAGTCACTAATCAGCTTCCAACCTTAACAAAACATCTTTTCGGCTTAGATTTATGGTTTTATATTATGTTTAGGCTACGTTACACTGTAACAAAATATTTGACGAGTCGTTTATGGCAGGGGTGTTTATACGTAATTGAGCTTCAATTCGTAATAAACCCAGTTAATGCTTATGAATAAAGTCCATTGGGGACTGTCAATTAACAAATTAGCCATGTATGAGTCCGCGTCATGAACGATGCTCGCGAAATTGGTGGCCGAGCGCATAAAAACTCTGGCTCGTAACGGTGGAATCTTCCCCTTTAGGTTGTCTCTATCCGATCAGTCCAAACAAATAGTAAACCAGTCACAGACAGTCAGCTTGAGGGTGAGCATGATAGAACATTATGTAACGCAATTAAAAGTATATTCAACCATAGTTGGGACCAGCGTCCTGGGAATTACTACAGACCATTATCAATCTAGCTGTCACGTTTAAATATGAAGTACTGTATCAGACTACATAATCGTTCACAGAGCACAAAAAATAGTCCATTCAGCTCACTTTGCTTGCCAGTTGTGTAACTTACAAACAGTAGGTAGATAATTCGGTGGTATTGAAGTACAAATCGGCCAGGAGTAATGTCGTTCTTGAGGAAGTTTTTATCAAAAGTTAATGTTGGTTCGCAAAACACTGAGTCTTACGTCAATTTCGCTGACAGTTTTCATCATGTGAACCACATGGCACTGGTCGCGAACGACGTACCAAGTCTCTTGTGGCTTAAATGCTATCAAAATGTTCAAACCTAGTCAGTAGCGATCAGTATGAAGGGGACTCAGAATAGCCGGAGTCCAGATTGGTAGACCAAAACAGGGTCTCCAACCTTCACAGCAAGTGAAACACATCGCACATTGTAAACCTTTCAGCAAGCCGTAGCTGATAGTCAGTTGCATAATTTGATGTATGAACGTCATTGAGACATTCTCAGGTAATGAACAAGATATGATGCAGAACAAATCACAACGTTGGTAACTAATTAGACAGGCTACTCAGTAATCCCTGAGAAAGAATTTAGAGTGAGCAAATATGTTACACAGCATCAAATATTTCGACAAATGAGTTACTAGTCTGGACACAAATAAGACCATCACGTTGAGAAGACCAATGATTGAACGATGACGTGCTGTATCAAGCGCTCAGGGTTAACTAAAATCCTAAATTTGATAGTGTTTGTTCTTTGTGACTGTTTGGCAAGGCAAAGTTGAGCACAACCTGGAATTCAACGCGTTACGTACACATTTAGGGAATAAAATGAATTGATTGGGGATAGACAATAGGGAAAACGTAAATCGTAAGTTACAAATTGTGGGTGTCTTAACTACGTCAAGGAGGAAAAGCAGAATTGATTTTTTATTCCTAGTCGACCGGTGAATTCAGGTTTCTGGTTGGTGGTGTCATTTGTTCGAGTAAGCTGCAATTACTTATGAGATAAATTTACGTGACAGCCGAACATGACCTTTTCATTCATGTGCTACTGAAAGTGAACATAAATTCATATGAAAATCAGTTCAAATTCAAAACCTCTTGGATGAAAAATTATAACACTGAATTAAATTTCTCTTGTAACACCTGTCTTCAAAGTGTCCGTTAGGTAGGAATCAACACTAAGTGAAAGTGATTTAGAAGTGCCCTAAAACGGCACTCAAGTGGATTCTGAAACAGTCTTAACAAATCATTATCTACATCAGCTTAAACGTTGAAAATACACACCACCTTCCAACGTCAAGATATCAATCATTTCACTACATTATCGAATACATCAGTACTCATGCAATCATATTTATATGTGTTTAGCGTAACAGCAGATCGAAGATTGGAGATTTCTTCATCCAGAATGACAAACAACTGGACAATCAGTTGTTTTACTCACTCAGCTCTTGAGCGAACCACAGCAATTGTTTGGGGATGGCAAGTAGAATCCACCAAAAATTTGGTTCTTCCGGTTTTCCTGAAATAAATAAGGCAGTGATGTAAAAACACTTATGATTTTCAAACATGTCGAATTCTTCAAAAAACCTCGTTATACGGTAAATATTTACTAACAAGGATCAGTGTACTAATTAAATCAACTGAAATGTCAGATACCGGAAAAACTCATTGCACGGGTGTAAGTAAAATATGCTACGCATGCATTCGAATAGTAATCAGTCAGCAACTCATAGATCTCCTCATTCAAGTGTACACTCTCTGAGTTAACGCTAGGTGTATGCTGTTTAAGCATTCGCAATCGGCTACGCCACTGATAAACTCCGATTGTCATGCCATATTGAAGAAGTTTCGTATTTTGTTTTTTGCTGGTAAAGCCCTATGGTGATAGTAACCATTAGGGCTAATCGGTGATTAGTCTAACACTGCGAGGTTCGAACAAAACATTGATTTTATTTATAACCCATCCTGTACGCCTTATAATCATTTCTGCACGTGTTCAGTGAGCACTTGCCAATATGGGGATAAGTTTGACCAGTCTTACATCTCGTGTAGTATCGACCTTGACCATCTTGTTACTAATAGTGGAAAATCAAACCAGATTACAAAACCAAAACTACGTTACCATAAGATAACTTTTAGGAGCGGTGTTCAGAAAACTAGTACATTACGAACTATCGACATAAGTCCTACCGACCAACCACTTTCGTACTATCATTGCGGCAGATTTGAACCAACAGTTTCTCTTACCTAACCTAGTTCTCTAATCTCAACAATAATTCTGTAAACAAGACGGATTCAAAAAGTATGGGATTCCATTGCTTTGTGCACTCCCAACAACTGTAGACGTACAAATTGAAGCAAATAATGAGGCGAACAGATTATACGAGGACAGAAAATTGAGCAAAAACTCAAGAGGTTACTCATTCACTTGGAACAAATCAAAACCGAAGCAACCTAATCGTTGTTACACGTTAGTTTTAATTCATATGGGTCAGATCTCGTGCCGGCACTTTTCAAAGAAGATAGGAAAGCGTTAGTACTGGTTTTGACTCAGCTGTCTCAACTTATGTGGACGACGGATATCCCCTACCGTGTTGGGGACACTCGGTAATAGTTCCCATATTGTAGAAAGGAGGCCGGGGATCTTGTGAAAACCATAAGGGAATTAGTTTGACCTCAGCCATTTCTAAGGTTCTGGCATCCATTACACCTCATCGACACACTGCTGCCTAAAAGAAAAATATTGGGGAAGAACAGGCGGGATTCCCGTCTAGGCGGAGATGTATAGATCATATTTTTGTTCCTTATCAGATTCTGAGGCAGCGTCATGTGTACCGCCGACCAACAATTGGCGTATTTTTCAACTATAAAGGTGCGTTCGATTCGGTGGATCGATCTACACTTTTAGAGTCACTTAAACGCAGAGGTGTACCGACCAAGTATGTGAACATACTGTCAGCGCCTTATTTCCATTTTTCAGCTGAGGTTACGGTTTATGGCGAACTACTTGACAGTTTTAGCACCATGAACGGCGTTCGTCAAGGCTGTCTCCTTTCACTATTTTTTTCGTCAATTTTGTCATAGATGAAATAATGGAAAACTGTTTGCGGCACTCACAAGATGTCGGCGTGGACTTCTCACCCGGTAGAAGACTGACTGATCTTGATTATGCTGACGACAAGGTGTTGCTGGTTGACAACTTTCATGTGGCACAAACATCGCTAAACGTAAGTTCACGTTCTTTTAAGTACTTCGGAATGTACTTTGGAACCTCAAAATGCAAAGTGCTTCTGCAAGATTGTTGTCATTACGTAGATCTAATGTTAGATAATAAAGCCATGGAAGTTGTTGACCGGTTTGTGTACCTGGGAAGCTGCATCAGCGCAGGCGGCGGCGGAGGTGTAGAGAATGAAATAAAGGCGCGCATTTCTAAGGCTAGGGCGGTGTTCGCTAACCTGAGACACTTACGACGACAGAGAGGTATTTCTCTGAAGCGTGTGTAACAGACAATTTAAGGCTGTATTACTTTATGGCAGCGAAACCTGGCCTGTCAGCGTAGAAGACGTGAACCGTCTTCAGATGCTTGACCACCGATGTCTGTGTTCAATGGCTCGTATTGAGTGGCACCAGCGAGTAAGCAACGAGGAGGTTAGGAAGTGGGTGTTTGGCACTGACTGTCAAACGAGTTCCTTTGTTCAATCACTACATTTGCACAGATTTAGATGGTCAGGTCTTGTACTAAGGATGCCAGGTAATTGTTTGCCACACCGAACACTCTTCGCCAACACTGCAGCCGACTGGCGCAAGGTGCGAGGTGGACAGATGATGACCTGGTGTAGACAAACGAAATCGTTCACGAAGGGATTGGTTACTGTAGATTGGGTTCGTCTACTGGGCCGGGGCTTTCGCGACTCACAGAGTCGGTGGCTTGAGACGTTAGGTGAGATGGCGGCTAACCGAGTTC